>JASEVX010000016.1:1032749-1175249 GCA_031761405.1 Serripes groenlandicus
AGTTTTTTCTTGCATAATGCATGATGAAACCAAAGAAGGAATTAATTGGTGTATTATAACTTAAAAACTACATGATTTATAAAATAATGGGTACCATTCGACTAAAAATAGAGAGTAGTGAAGACTCGGTGAACCTGTACGTGAGTGATGGATAGACTAGTTTTTGGAAAACCCGGCTATTTTGCAAATGCTTGTCAATATGTTTTTTAACCAAATCAAATGCAACTTGAACTATTGTGTTATAGTCATTTTGCTAATATTCTAACAGTAGTAATAGGAAATATACAACTAATTTGTATTTTATTGTTTGACAACCCATAAGTTGTGCGACATCAACACATATTGAGCAATGGCTGACTGACATCGTTTATATATGAGTCGTTCCACGAGAAAAGAAAACAACAACACTGTGGACTCTGCATAATGCGTAGCGCAGGCTAACCCGGACTGACAATGTTCCCCTCCTGTGGATGTTCGGTTTCATGAATCATTACTCTATACCTCTATTCTCCTGAGACGGAATGTGTCGTCCCGTATTAGCCTGCGCGGACTGTGCAGGCTAATCTGGGTCGATACATTACGGAGAAGCCATAATGTTGGTTCTTCTCGTGGAACGGCTCATACATAAGTATATCACACAGAATACACGTGCGATTTGACTTTAATGAATAGAAACCTATATACCTATATTGTACAGAAAAGCCGTAATTTATACGACATCAACACATGCTGACCAGTGGCTGGCTGACACCGTTTATATGTTATATCACTGACAAAAATACCTCCCTTCAAAATAAAGAAACAACAGATTTACTCTCTAGTCCTGTTGTGTCGTCGATTCGAGGCGCGATCGCTCAGTCGGTAACGATCTAGGGGTTCCGAGTTCAAACACCGGCTCTGCCGTTTATTCTTTCCGATGATCGCGAAAATCATACTCACTCGCGTCGTTCGTCTTTCAAAAATGGACAAAATAGTCTAAGTCAGTGGTAAGATAGCCAGTCACCTCTGAAGAATGGTTTGAGAATGTCAGGAAACACGTTAGGTAAACTACCTTTAAGCTGTATGTTTATCACGCCCTCTAGATGTGATTCCACTCAAATAGAGGTTCTACAATACTCCCGGTTTCTTTCAGCCTTCCTCGTCCCATTTATTATTTCTAAATTGTCATTAAACGAAAATCTGCAACATCTCATTTAATCTGCCAAAACGTACATGTATGTCCTTCAATGATACCTCACGTTTTTAAAAGACGTTACAGCCATATTCGACAAAAATCTCATTAGACAAGCTTTTTTGGACACCTTTGTTTAATTAACCCTCCCTTTCCCACATACAGCAAATTTGCATTTGAAAACTTTGAAAAATATCTTCGAAAAATATAAAACAATCTCTTTATTTTATAATATTATTTAATGAAGTTGAAAACAGTGCTAATAACAGTTTAGTAAAAGGGGAAATGGCATTTCTCTTTTTCCCCACCATGTTTTCAAAGTTCGCCTGCTGCAAAGGCTTCAGAAAGCGTCTGTATGTGGTAAAGGGTTTATAATGATTCACTATTCACTAACGCGACTTATAGACAGCCAGACGAACAAAAAACAGGGCCGTTATATCAGAATACGGGGTCAGGCTGAAGAGGCCTTCGTTTTGGGTGTGAGGCCGTTTCAACAGTATTTCAATTATATTACGTCGACAATACACTTAACCCTTTCCCACATACAACAACATCTGCAGCAGACCACTTTGACGACATTGAGTAAAAGTAATGGTAGAACAATAATTGAATAAAGTTGAAAATACTGTGGCAAATGGACAAATTGCTAGTTATGAGCACTTTCTCCCTTTGCCACGATATTATCAACGGTTGTCTGCTGCAATGACGTTATAAAATATCTGTTCGAGGTTAACAAAAAAATATAAAAAAATAAAATAAAACACTACACCACATGTTTGGCCAATGTACGGCAGCTCTAAAGGGACACACACATTTTTATAAATTACATACGCACGAGATAAAAAAAAGATTCGTGTGTGTCCCTTTAGAGCTGCCGTATTAATGAGTCATCGTATAAATAATATAATTGTAGAGACCAATTGCTCTGATCGAGCATAAGGTTTTCAGCTTCTATTTGTTCATTTGATAGTGTACACAATGTCACGTACACGCATCAGATAAGTCCAGATGCTTTCAAGAGACAGGAATAAGACACAATGGAGTCCGGATGAGATAACATAGCTCTTTCTGAAAAGACACCTTGGTTCTTGAACGTGCTCAGCGTATAGCACAGATACCAGGAGTTGACCTCTACTTGAGTGGGGGATACACTTTATAAGCACCCCAGACAATTCGAGAATCCGAAAAGGGATTGGAACCCCGGACCTCTGGATTGACAGTCCAGCGTGTTAACCGTTAGACCGCCGGGCCACTCAAATGATTATATATTATTTACCTGTTGTGACCTACCATTATCAGGGTTCTAGACAAGGGCATTTTTCATTTTCTAAAACATTATTTTTTTGTTATCTCCAAGACCTATGTATGTTGTGGGTACTCAGGGAGACGTTTATATTGAGAGCCCGCAACATGGTTTTTATTGTGTGCTACAAAAGATATTGTGGAAGAAAAGCCCGTGAACTCTTCCTTATATAGTCCTTTATTTGTATACATTATCTGCACTCTCGCAGTCCAATTTTCGATATTTTATTGTAATTGTCATTAATTAACCCTTTCTCACATATAGACGCTTTCTGAGGACTTCTGAAAACATTGTGGCAAAAGGAAAAAATGCTCATGAGTAATTTCACCTTTTTGCCACAATATTTTCAATTATATTCACTAATTATAATTGCATTTATAGAGATATTCCATATGTTAATATTGCTGTTTTCAAAGTCGTCTGCTACAGAGTTGTTGTATGTGGGGAGAGGGTTAGTTGTATGTGGGGAGAGGGTTAGTTGTATGTGGGGAGAGGGTTAGTTGTATGTGGGGAGAGGGTTAGTTGTATGTGGGGAGAGGGTTAGTTGTATGTGGGGAGAGGGTTAATTGTATGTGGGGAGAGGGTTAGTTGTATGTGGGGAGAGGGTTAATTGTATGTGGGGCGAGGGTTAGTTGTATGTGGGGAGAGGGTAAGTTGTATGTGGGGAGAGGGTTAGTTGTATGTGGGGAGAGGGTTAGTTGTATGTGGGGAGAGGGTTAATTGTATGTGGGGAGAGGGTTAGTTGTATGTGGGGAGAGGGTTAGTTGTATGTGGGGAGAGGGTTAGTTGTATGTGGGGAGAGGGTTAGTTGTATGTGGGGAGAGGGTTAGTTGTATGTGGGGAGAGGGTTAGTTGTATGTGGGGAGAGGGTTAGTTGTATGTGGGGAGAGGGTTAGTTGTATGTGGGGAGAGGGTTAGTTGTATGTGGGGAGAGGGTTAATTGTATGTGGGGAGAGGGTTAGTTGTATGTGGGGAGAGGGTTAGTTGTATGTGGGGAGAGGGTTAGTTGTATGTGGGGAGAGGGTTAGTTGTATGTGGGGAGAGGGTTAGTTGTATGTGGGGAGAGGGTTAGTTGTATGTGGGGAGAGGGTTAGTTGTATGTGGGGAGAGGGTTAGTTGTATGTGGGGAGAGGGTTAGTTGTATGTGGGGAGAGGGTTAGTTGTATGTGGGGAGAGGGTTAGTTGTATGTGGGGAGAGGGTTAGTTGTATGTGAGGAGAGGGTTAGTTGTATGTGAGGAGAGGGTTAGTTGTATGTGGGGAGAGGGTTAGTTGTATGTGGGGAGAGGGTTAGTTGTATGTGGGGAGAGGGTTAGTTGTATGTGGGGAGAGGGTTAGTTGTATGTGGGGAGAGGGTTAGTTGTATGTGGGGAGAGGGTTAGTTGTATGTGGGGAGAGGGTTAATTGTATGTGGGGAGAGGGTTAGTTGTATGTGGGGAGAGGGTTAGTTGTATGTGGGGAGAGGGTTAATTGTCCGCAGAGGACGTGTTACGTACGACGCAGGCTGTGCTATGTATGGATGAACAACCCCTCGTTGAAATCTCTCATTTTTTTGGTCATGATAATTAATGTATATTCAATGTCGCCGTCATTTAGTTTTTGCTATTCTTTTTTTTTTGATGACTTCCTAATGACACATAGTGTTCTTTTCATACATTACTTAATTAATACGTTTTATTGCAATTATTTTTGTTAGAATATTTTTTTTTTCAACTCAACTTTCAACTCAGCTTTATTAGCTATCGGCATACAAACAGGCCTTTGAACTTTTACAAACAACTTACAATGAAATAAAGCAAAGACGCACAGCAACAAACATATTAATACACATGTTATACCTATAGAGGAAACTATCGTTTTTAAGCATTAATAAAGTCTTCTACTTCGTTTTGTTCAATACAGTTTTCTGATTTTAAAACCTTCTTTAATAAAAGCTGCTAATTTAATTTGTATTAGTTTTCCTATCATCATCCATAAGAGATATTAATTTGCTTTTATATGAGCCGTTCAACGTGAAAACCAACATTATGGCCTCTGCGTAATGTATCGATCCAGGTCAGCCTGCGCAATCCGCGCAGACTGATCTGGACCGACACATTCCGTCTCAGGGGGGGGGGGGGGGGTGTAGAGGTATAGAGTTATGATTCCTGAAACAGAACATCCACAGGAGGCGAACAGTGTCTATCCGGGTAAGCCTATGCGGCATGCTTAGGCTGAAGCGGGTCGATACTTTACGCAGAGTCCACAATGCTGATTTTTCTCGCGGGACGGCTCAATGGCAAATAACTCCCCTTGTACGCCTGCCAACATTATTGGTGTATATTAGTGAATTAGTGTGGTTTATAGCAATCACTTTGTCTTGTTACATCGTGTTAGATAAAACGGTATAATCATTGTTAGTTGTTATGGTGATTAATTCACCTTGACCGCTGTGTTACTAGGCCATTTATTAGTTAATTAGTTTTAGAGCCAATGTTTTTCGTGTTACATTTCTTCTTTTTTTTAAGTTTTACGCCATTATTTCACTTATATCACGTGGACAGTTCAATTATTCATGATCCCTGTGTAAATAAACCTAGTCCAATGTCAACTCACAATAACCGTTGTGCCGCGACTGTGGATCGAACCCGAACGCCCGTATCAAAATCTGCAGCAGAAGACTTTGAACATATATGTCAAAAAATGGCAAATCTCTACAATTGAATTGATAACCTATGACTAAAAGTGGAAAACATTGTGGCAAAAGGAGAATCTGCTCGTTTTGAGCAATTTCTTCTTATGTCACTATGTTTTCAAAAGCCGTCTGCTGCAGAGGCGTCAATATGAGGGATAGGGTTAATACTTATGGACATAAAACCTTTATAATCAACCTTGTAAATTTCCACATATTTTGACAAGGGGCAGATAACTGGACAAGTATGGGGAAATGAGAATACAGAAAATTAATTTGAAGTTGAAATAGAGAATTTTGAATTAAAAAGGCTTTTCATTTATTCGGATTCATAATGAAATAACAGTAACACCAAGATCACGTGAAATTAATTGCAATTATACTTGTTTTCTTCTTCAATTTACTAATTTATCTATGTAAGTGCAGATATGATTTAATAAATAATGTGATCTGATCAAGTTTTACTCATATACTTATATGTCAAACATAACATAACATAACAAAACATAACATAATAAAACAAAACATAACATAACAAAATATAACATAAACACAACATAACATAACAAAACATAATATACTTATATGTCAAACATAACATAACATAAACACAACACAACATAACACAACTTAACATAACATAACATAACATAATTGTATTGCCATACAGATACCACTGCCTCAGTTCACCTACTCATGCGTTTCCTGGCTTTCTCGTACCAGTACTCAACACAACATACTTTTCAAGCAACTAGCTGCTTTTCCACATAGACTGTTATCCCATTGGTGAAAGACGAATGATGCATGTCACAGTGACTTTTGTCAAACATCGGAAAGAATGTTGGCCGAGCTGGGATTCGAACTTACAACCCCTGGATTGTCAGCCCGCGTCGCCACCGACTAATCAGATACAGATAGTATTCTTTTTTCCCCAGGTGGCCTTCCGCCACCAACAAAACCAAAAAATCTTTACGTATGAAAAAGACGCGTTCCTGACGTTTAGTAGATGAATACCAATCTTTACCTTTAGTCCCCAATTACCACATACATCAAATCTGCAGCAGACGACTTCGGAAACATCTTTGCAAAATTAAAAAAAAAGTCTCTATAAGTAAATATATATTACCATTGAGTTAATACAAAACACTGTGGCATATTATGAGCAATTTCTCCCTTTGTCAAATTGTTTTTCAAATGTCGTCTGCTAGATACGCGTAGATTTGCGTCAGTGTGTGGGAAAGGGTTAAGTATAGACGTATAACTCTTTCCCTCATGCGACAATTCTGCAGCAGACGACTTTGAACATATTTCGTCAAAACATAGAAAATCTCTTTAATTGAATGGATAACCTATGACGAAAAGTGGAAAACATTGTGTCAAAAGAAGAAATTGCACGTTTTGTGCAATTTCTTCTTTTGTCACTATGTTTTCAAAAAGCCGTCTGCTGCAGAGGCGTCAGAAAGCGTCTATATGAGGGAAAGGGTTAAGTAGACGTATAACTGACGTTTATAGGTAAATAACTGATAGACGGAGAGGACAAACCACACTAAAACGTCACAATAATAAACGTTTATTGATTCTTTACAGCCGTATCTTTATACTCTTAATCTATACAAAACGGATAAATCTGATAAACGTGTACGTTACATTAAATGTTCACGTTTAGCGGAGTTAAACCTAATGGGGCGCTAACATTGGGCCGAATGCCATTCCGTTTGCTTTCCGTATACGAAAGTGGTGTGATTTTTTAAACTGACCGAATGTCGCTCCGAATGTGTTTCCCGCAATGTATCACCGTTTGCTTTCCCGAATGTTTTCAGCATGGTTTCAGAAGGCTTTCCGAATGGACCGAATATTCCCCACATGTTGACTTCGAACGGTTTTCTTTCCGAACGCTTTCCGTATGCTTTCCGAATGTTTTCAGAACACGGCGAATCGACCTAGAATGACCCAAACTCTTTCCGCATGCATTCTGAAAGCGTTCGGAAAGCGTTCGGAAAGGGTTCGTCGTGTGTTCTATGTCCATTCGGGGTATTTTGAAACCATACGGAACGTACTGTGCATTCTAGAAAGAAAATCTATTTTGGGGCGATCCTATTGAGCCTAATGCCATTCCGTTTGCTTTCCGAGTATGGATTTGGGTGTTCGGGGGAGCGAACGGATCATATTCGGGAATCATTCGGTGTGTTTTATGATCATACTGGCTGTTCGTCTCCGTACGGATGCATACGGAACGGCATTCGGAAGCTCCAAAAAATTGTTGTGCATGTTCAAATTAATGTTCATCGACCATCCGAATCATCCGATTCATCCGAATGTGGCGTCCATGTGTATTCGGGAAGTATTTGGGAAGCATTCTAGGAGCAAACGGCATGTACGGAAAACGTTCGGGACACATGCGGCTAGTTCTTTGTGCATTCGGAATGAACATAAACATGGACGCCACATTCGGATGATTCGGAAGGTCGATGAAAATCATTTTGAACATGCAAAACAAATTGTTGTAGCTACCGAATGCCGTTCCGTATGCATCCGTAAGAAGCCAAACAGCTTATATGCTCCTAGAACACACGTCACCGAATGATTCCCGAAAACGATCCGTTCGCTCCCCGAAAACCCAAATTTCTATTCTATTCGGAAACCAAACGGAATGGCATTTGGCACAATGTGATCGGGCCATGAACCTAAACACAGAAAGGCATTGTAATCTCGTGATTGTTAACTGTGTATTTTGCGGTCTACAAAAAGGCACGAGTTCAATGTTCTACGGCTGCACTTATGTACTCTACCAAAGATTACCGTAATTATAACACGTCGTGTGAATTAATATCAGCATTCGCATCCATGCTAAGAATCCGAATGCATACTGCTTTACTTGTGAACTTAAATGCTGGATGATCTGATTCTAAACTGGTCGCATATACCTTATGACTGAAATTTGAGTTATAACCCGGATGTTCGCCTATCCACGTGACTTGATTCCCCGCCTGCCCGCACATCAACTCCAAACGGCATGAATCCCAACTGGGAACCTTCCCACATTTAAAACTAAAATACTGTAGGAATTTCGCGTAACATCGGAATAACAGCAGCGAACACTGAACTGATAACGTGTTCCCCGATACAACAAACATTTGACGCCGTCTTAGCAGACGACTTTTAAAGAATTGGTAAAAATATGAAATTGACGTGGCATGCCCGGCTGTATATTTTCCGCGGACTCTTAACAGAAAATCGAAAATACACGGAAAATACACGGAAAATACAGAGAAAATATTCGGACAACTTTCCAGGGATAATTTTGGATGATCTGATGCTTTCCATGGACACCCCTGTATGTTTAAATGGACACCCCGGAATAGTTCCGTGGACACCCCCGGAATAGTTCCGTGGACACCCCCGGAATAGTTCCGTGGACACCCCCGGAATAGTTCCGTGGACACCCCGGAATAGTTCCGTGGACATCCCGGAATAGTTCCGTGGACACCCCGGAATAGTTCCGTGGACATCCCGGAATAGTTCCGTGGACACCCCGGAATAGTTCCGTGGACATCCCGGAATAGTTCCATGGACATCCCGGAATAGTTCTGTGGACACCCCGGAATAGTTCCGTGGATATCCCGGAAATTCCATGGACACCCTGGAACGGTTCTGTTGACAACCCGAAATAGTTCCGTGGACATCCCGGAAATTCCATCGACACCCTGGAACGGTTATGTTGACAACCCGAAATAGTTCCGTGGACAACCCGGAGTATTCGGACCATTTCCAGTGTTTCCTCATCTGGACATTAAATTCCTTGTTTATCCCCGTAACTTTCCGTGTATTTTCGTATTTTCTTTTATTAAGAGTCCACGGAGAAACTACATCCGGGTGAGTATAAATCCAGAGATGAATTAAGATTGCCGTGACACATCGAGCCCTCGGGCGAATGCTATTTAACCCCCTTTCCAACATACAACAAATATGCAGCAGACGACTTTGAAGTAATCTGGAGAACAAAATAGAAACTCGCTTAAGATAAAAAAAATTAGAATAGAGAAATTGCTCATTTTCAAAAGACGTCTGATGTGGAGACGTCATAAAGAGTATGTATGAGGAAAGCGTTGAAAGCTGTAATATGATTGGTGGATAGCACACGATAACATATACAGGGGCGTAGCTCCCTTTAGGCACTGTAGGCACGTGCCTACACATTTTTTTTCTCAAAATGCCCCGAAAATACAGCTGCGGCGAAATACATCTGCGTAATGTTTCGACCAGATCAGCCTGCGCTGTCCGCTCAGACTGATCCGGCCGACACATTCCGTTTTAGTGGGATAGATGTATAGAGTAGTGAGTCCTGAAACAGAAAATACATAGAAGGCGAAAAGTGTCTATCCGTGTAGGCCTGTGTGGCATGCTTAGGCTGATCCGGGTCGATACTTTACTCAGAGTCCACAATGTTGATTTTTCTCACGCGACGGCCTACACATTGATTATTGCAAAGCTACGCCCCTGATATATCCTTACGTCAGCCAACCATTCGTAATGCTAACCCCGCAACTCCGAGCACCAAGGAGGGCAATCATTTCTACCATTGGTAAGACCAGACCGGGGATTGAAGCCGCGACCTCCCGCATCATAGGCGGACGATCTACCACTACACCACCGAGACGGACGATCTACCACTACACCACCGAGACGGACGATCTACCACTACACCACCGAGACGGACGATCTACCACTACACCACCGAGACGGACGATCTACCACTACACCACCGAGACGGACGATCTACCACTACACCACCGAGACGGACGATCTACCACTACACCACCGAGACGGACGATCTACCACTACACCACCGAGACGGACGATCTACCACTACACCACCGAGACGGTATTTTAATTTCGAACGGACTATCCATTCATCGCCTGTTTGGAAACAATCGCGAACAAAAAAATAACCATCTGTAATATTGAAAGTTGTTGTTAGTACGGCGTTATCCTATTTGTCAACAAAAAAAGGAAAACTTTGTCCTCATGTCAAAGTGCTCCATTTCCCATATTGTTTTAAATACGACAACTGCATCAAAAGAATTCTGTATCAAGATCCAAATGGGTCAACGCTCTGACATATTAACCACCAAAGCTCGTGTCACGTGATCGATCAAGTCCTCCTAATTGGGGCGTTATTTCGATAAACAAACTATACTGGCGATGTGTTTTTCATCTCTTTCATAATTTGTTTTTCTTGTAATCATTGTATTGTAATTGATAGTTCGCTCGATTGTCACAGTTGCGGTCTGTCATTGATACTTGAACCGTGTCGGGAAAGATAGGGGTTTCTATGGAAACACCGTTTCAGCAAAGAATGCAGAGTATGGCGGTATATTTTGATGAGCTACAACTCTAGTTTTTAATGAGGACGCACATATTTAACTTCTTCTAAAGCTAGGCGGAAACTTAAGGCCATTTAGAGACTGTACATGTGTATAGGCGCTCTCTGTTTGTATGATATCTTACACTGCTTTCAACAAATGATCAATCGTATAACGTATAACGAACGTCAATGAGGGAATTCATTTACTACCAATTTAAAAGCCAATCGGATTGACCCGACCGGGGATCGAACCCGTGATCTGCCGGCCCACCTGAGGCAGACGCTCTTCCACCACCACACCACAGCGGCGGTACAATGGATCACCGAGTCTTCACCCGTGATGAGATACAACAAGGCCCCTTATTGTATGGAACGTCTAAATATATATACTTAATTCTTTCACTGCCGAAATTCATAAAGTAGACCCCTCGATGTTGGAAATTGGACCACACTATTTTTCGTCCATCAGGAAATTTAGTAAAATTGAATGTCTAAGTGGCAAACAATGCAGATATCAGGAGAGGCCGCTCGTTACGAGCTGTCTATCCGGAATCTGCATTGTTCGCAAAAGCCTTTGATTACCCTTAGTAGCGAAAGAGTCTTGCGATTTTGTGTAATCTCGACCTACATTCCGGTTTGACGTCCTTTAAATTGGTGTAAAACTAATGCACTTCGTGAATTTTGCAAAAGGATGCATACATTCCATGAGGACGGAATGTGAAGGATCAGGTGAGAGCGTTAAGATGCAAAGGTCTCACTGTATGCAGCGCATTCATAGTCCAAATAATCAGACACGTTCAGAACCCAAATAATCAGACGTGTTCTGACCCCAAATAATCAGACACGTTCAGACCCCAAATAATCAGACGTGTTCAGACCCCAAATAATCAGACACGTTCTGACCCCAAATAATCAGACACGTTCAGACCCCAAATAATCAGACACGTTTAGACCCCAAATAATCAGACGTGTTCTGACCCCAAATATTCAGACGTGTTCTGACCCCAACTATTCAGACGTGTTCAGACCCCAAATCATCAGACGTATTCTGACCCCAATTAATTAGACGCGATCAAACCCCAAATTTTCAGACGTGTTCTGACCCCAATTAATCAGACGCGATCAAACCCCAAATATTCAGACGTGTTCAGACCCCAAATAATCAGACGTGTTCAGACCCCAATCAATCAGACGCGATCAAACCCCAAATATTCAGACGTGTTCTGACCCCAAATAATCAGACACGTTCAGACCCCAAATAATCAGACGTGTTCTGACCCCAAGTATTCAGACGTGTTCTGACCCCAAATATTCAGACGTGTTCAGACCCCAAATAATCAGACGTGTTCTGACCCCAATTAATCAGACGCGATCAAACCCCAAATACTCAGACGTGTTCTGACACCAATTAATCAGACGCGATCAAACCCCAAATATTCAGACGTGTTCAGACCCCAAATAATCAGACGTGTACTGACCCCAATTAATCAGACGCGAGCAAACCCCAAATATTCAGACGTGTTCTGACCCCAATTAATCAGACGCGATCAAACCCCAAATATTCAGACGTGTTCAGACCCCAAATAATCAGACGTGTTCTGGCCCCAATTAATCAGACGCGATCAAACCCCAAATATTCAGACGTGTTCTGACCCCAATTAATCAGACGCGATCAAACCCCAAATATTCAGACGTGTTCAGACCCCAAATAATAAGACGTGTTCTGACCCCAATTAATCAGACGCGATCAAACCCCAAATATTCAGACGTGTTCTGACCCCAATTAATCAGACGCGATCAAACCCCAAATATTCAGACGTGTTCTGACCCCAAATATCCAACCGCGTTCAGGCCCCAAATATCCAACCGCGTTCAGGCCCCAAATATCCATACGCGTTCAGGCCCCAAATATCCAACCGCGTTCAGACCCCAAATATTCAGACGCTTCAAACTAAGCCATTTTATCTTAGTTACAAACTGATCGCTTATGTTTTCATAATTGGATTTATTTCTCCCCATTGCTGTGGACAGTGCAGAACCTGATCTACACGAATCGGGAATGTCTGATAAATATTTCAAAGTCTATTTCCCTACGTGGAGTATATATGGGGCAATTTACTTCACCTAGTTCTTGAAAAACAGCCTGGTATAAGTGTAATTGCTCACGTATGACAATAATTATTCGTTGTGAGTTTGTGGCTCAAACAAGCAAGAAAAGCCTTTTGAAAAGGATAAACGGTGTCGGTAGAATAACAATTTACGTGTTCATACATTTCTAAAGGCATTGAGTGTCAATAGAGACTTGATCAATTATGTATTCAGAATACACCTATTTGGTGCATCTCCATTTATGTAAAAAAATGAATCAGGCGACCACCATCACTAAGTAAATATTCTTAATCATGCACATGCTTATTAATTTCTCAAATTTCAGGATTAAGATTCAGAGGGAAGTTAATGCATGTATCTCTGAACTATTTGGATGAAAGAATTGAATATTTCTAGACTTAGTCACCAACAGAAGGATAATTAATTACAAGTAAACAACGCCAAAGTGGATGCGTTTATAACAAATAATAACCACCAATCAAAGTAGTTTATTTCATTTATCCTCAATGCACTTTACTTACCACCTTTAATTGCATAAACAATGTCACGGTCAAACGAGACATAATACAGCTTACGACGAAAACGTTGTTTTGTTTTTTAATGTTCGTAACCTTTTAACCCTTTCCCTCATACGACAATTCTGCAGCAGACGACTTTGAACATATTTTGTCAAAACATAGAAAATCTCCATAGTTGAATGGATAACCTATGATAAAAAGTGGAAAACATTGTGGCAAAAGGAGAAATTGCACGTTTTGTGCAATTTCTTCTTTTTTCACTATGTTTTCAAAAAGCCGTCTGCTGCAGAGGCAGAAAGCGTCTATATGAGGGAAAGGGTTAATTAAGCGACGAAAAACAAAACAAACAATTTAACGTCGTGATCTTAATCATTCGACAGCGAAAAAACAAAACAGTGAGATTTTGTTTTTGATATTTTATCCCGCGGGCGAAAACAATAAACTACGAAATGCAATCATTGTCCCACTATTGTTTGGAGCGAGACTGGATAACGCAAAACAAGGACACAACACCGTCGCAGATTGATTCCATCCTTATTGAGTCACGTGACATGGACAACGCACCTTCGAGAGGTTGCAACTAGCGACAATTCAGATCAACCTGTGCACACGTGTATAGTTATCAAGATATTTGCTGCTCGCCATCTTGTCGTACACAGGAATCCTATCGAGAACGACTATGACCAATGATTGATGGAGCATTTGGTGTTTACGACGCTTTCAACAACTTTTCCGTTATACCACGGGGGCGTTTCCTGTGTAAGTTACCAGAAATACTGGTCCATCTTTCCTATCCAGTCAGTCTACCGTAATGCTGACTGCAATGAGGGCAGACATTACTTCCATTTTTAATGTCTTCGTATGATCCGGGCAGGGGATCAAACCCGCGACCTCCCGCACCCGAGGAGGACACTTTACAACTACACTACATAGTCGGTCACGACTATTACCAAACACAACTGTTCAGGTAAGCAAGTAATTGAGCCGTTCCATTGTAAAAAGGTACAGGTAGACCAGCCTTGACATCCAGTCTTTTCAAGTGGTATTTTCTCAAGTTGTTAGGGGGCTATTGTCAACTCATGTAACTGACTTAGCAGAGTGACACAGACATATGAACATGCCCTTTTCAGAGATGCTAACTTGTACCGTTTCATCGCGAAAACTAGAAATTATCAGTAGGTCGCTTTTCGGATGTCTGGGTTCGTGCACTACCACAGCTGTCTGTATTCAATGCATGTTTGTGTTTACTCATTAATTGTCCCACTATTTCCGCGTTTGACCATAAAGAAATGGATGACTATTTCACCGCAAATCCATCTTGTATTTACAGTATTAACCCTTGTTGGTTTTATATCTTACAATTGATTGATTGGGGTTTTATCGCATTTTTCAAAAACATTTCAGTCATGTAACGGTGGCCAGTTCACCGACTCATATGTTTCCTGGTTTCCCCACACAACATACTTTCCAAGCAAGTGGCTGCTTTTCCACATAGACTGTTAGCTCAATGGTGAAAGACGAATGACGCTTGTCACAGTGACTTGTGTCAAACGTCCGAAAGAATGTTGGCCAAGCTGGGGTTCGAATTCACCCCCCCCCCCCCCCCCTAGATTGATAGCCCGCGTTAATACCGACTAAGCTACTTGGGCTCGGCTTAATGCCTTACACAGTTTAGAAATATTACCATACAATACACATACGCCTGTTTTGCATTCACTCATAATCATACTGACGAAGTTGATAGAATCCGACTCATATTGACAGACAGAATGTTATCATACAATGTGTTATATGTGGCGTATGATGTTATATACACGTTATTTACTATCAAACGCTTCATACATGAATTCTTACTATATTTACGAGCGTGTAATAAACGAGTTCGCCTGCGCGAGTTTGTTATTGGCGTGTACGAGTGATTTAACGTATCATACGTTCAAAGCTATTTCATAATACATAACATATACGATCGCTGATTTTTGGTAGTTACTCGTAACTGCCCTTATATATAGAGGATATTTCAGGAGTGTTTATCTATTAATAATTGAAACATAATGTCTAGGTATGGTGTAATATTTACTAGGAATGTATGACTTTCTAATGTCGTCATAAAAGTCATAACAAAGCAAGAAATGGTAATTACATAATTTACAAATCAAATTTCTACTAGGAATATTTTGATAACAACCTCTTTCAATCTCAAGTTCATGTGCTCCAACTCTAAAATTTACATAAATATATCGAAATGTTCGTATGTCAATATTGCCATAGAAACAAGCACATTTCATTCTGTAGAAACATTTCCACACAATCCACGAAAGGTTTCATTGGTCTTGGATGAGCATTATCTGGATACGCACTTCTGTCCTTTATACATGAAGGTTAACCCACATACAACAAATCTGCAGCAGACGACATTCAAAACATTTAGGCAAAATACAGAAAAGCTCAACAACTGAAAGTACAATTATTGCAAAGAGTTGAAGACTTTGTGGCAAAGGAGAAATTGTACATAATGCTGAGCAATTTATCCCTTTTTCAGGAAATCTTTCAAAATTATTTCTGCTACAGATACATTATAATGCATCTGCATCTGTGAATAACCAATGTGTTTATGATATTGATGAGTTAAAAGACGATTTCTACGAACAATTTTTAATTAATTTCCGTTCTTTGAATGAAAAGGTCAGCTCCCGTAATGTACGATCTTTAAGTCCATATATCCCAGACTTTATTAGTGTTTTTAAATTTACCGGTGAAAATATGAAATCAAAGTCAAATGTTAAACATTACTGTTCAACCCAACCTTCGTGATTGTAATACTGCTAAAATTGAAAAATCAAGAGCTTTACGACATTTTAGAATCACTAATACTAGAGAAGATCTTTTAACGTACAAAACAAAAAGAAATCATTTTAAATCTATTTGTCTTATCAAACAATCTTCATTAGCTAAGACAAAACGTAGTGAGTTCGCGAAAGAATGCTAAGACATTTTGGAAAACAAATAATCAATTAAGTTTAATTCAGATTTATGGTATCAATTTTATATATACTGTTGTTTTTATGATTTGACCTGATCGCAGTTCATCAATAACGTAGATATTTAAAATATAGATTGGGGGAAATGGTGTTTAATATTCGAAATGGTTTAACTTTTTCTGATTCTTTTTTTACTTAATTCTAAATGAAGGCCTTGATTACTGATTGAGGAGTCGTTGTAATACCAGTATACCAGGTGAACACAGTGTTGTAAAATCGGCTGATATAGATGCGTCAAAAGGCATATGTATGTAAAAAGGTTTACTATTGAAAAAAAGATATTATTGTAAAATCGGCTGATATAGATGCGTCAAAATGCGTCTGTATGTTGGAAAGGGTCAAATCAAGAATTAGATAACGATGATAAATCATTAAATACGTCAAATTATAATAAAAAATGTTTATGACTTTTTTATAATTATGAATTCATGTTGTTATCACAAAAACTAACTAATTAATTAAATTTGTGACAACATTTTGGTTGCTTTTTTCATTCATGTAATGGATATATCTCGGTACATTCAAACGGTGACAGCATCAATAACGGAGCAGCTTAAAAAACACCCAGAAGTTATAGGTCACCTGTAAAGTTTTGTTTTTTATTAGAGCTTGATTTGATTTAAATAACCTTTTGAGTGAATGATTGGGGTTTAAAGAGGGCAATTCGACTTGATGGGTTTCCGTTTGAGGATCAAGTACAGTTGAGTGACTTTATCCATTTTCCTCATACGACAATTCTGCCGCAGACGACTTTGAACATATTTTGTTAAAAAATAGAAAATCTCTATAATTGAATGGATAATCTATGACTAAAAGTGGAAAACATTGTGGCAAAAGAAGAAATTGCTCGTTTTGAGCAATTTCTTCTTTTGTCACTATGTTTTTAAAAAGCCATCTGCTGCAGAGGCGTCAGAAAGCGTCTATATGCGGGAAAAGGAGAAGTGGGATAATGTGCTTTTTGCTGATGGTATTCCATCACGACCACTTGGCCACAGCGGCTTCCTTCAGAATATACTCCCGGAGCTTTATGGCATGCAGTCGTAATGCTAACCCGGCAACCCGTAGCGCCAGGAGGGCATCCGTTACTACCGTTGTTAAAGTATTTTGTATGACCCTGCAGGGGATCGAACCCGCGCCCTCCCGCACCCGAGGGGTCGATACATAGCCAATTATATAGTGTAGTGAATCTGAATCTGTAAACAATTTTAAAAGAAAAATGTTTATTCAGGAAATACGATTATAATTAAGGATCAAATAGTGTTAAAACGTAGCAAACGTAATTTAAGATATAACATTTTGACGTGACGTGGTGTTACGTAATCAGCGTGCGATTGGATACAGTACGGCTAAATGTTTTTGTTTGTTATAGTTGCGCTTTGAATATACTTCTATAATTGTGTCAGAAGATACGCCTGGCGCTTCATTGCATGTAGACAGACAGTGGAGGCATTGGCGAGATTAGGAAGAAAAATTGCCTGACGCGTTTTATATGCAAATGTACGACGCCGCAGTCACTCAGATTGTGATTACAAGGCACACAAAATCTCACCGTCCCTGTGGTGTAGTGCTTAGAGCGTCCGAGCTGGCAGTGGAAGATCAGGGTTCGATCCCCGGTCTGGTCATGCCAAAGAGTTTAAAAATGGTAGTAATGAATCACCCCCTGAATTCTAATTCTAAAGTTATTGAAATGGATGTTTTCGAATAGTACTGCCCATATCTGCCTATTTAATATTTAATATTGTCATAATTATTTTTCTTTTGAAAGTGACTTATAGGCTCATGGTGTCGAGTGTTAATTATTACTGTTTGTACCATTGTTTTGTTGATGTACATACACATGTCACTATAATAACATAGTTACTTACTTACTTACTGTATACATAATTGAAAATAATTGATTGATTTCAGTTTAATGCCGTTTCTAACAATTATATCACGGCGCCCATTTCACCGTACTATGTGTTTCACGGGCTTTATCACACAGTTACTCCACTCATTACCAGAATAGCGGTTTCGAACTCACAACCATGCATGCTAAGATTTCTGTGGACATAAGATGTCCGATCACACTGTACACTGATGGGAAAGTTGGTCTAGAAAGTTAGTTACATTTTAATCGGAATTTGTCAATAAAATGACTGTATTTGTCATAGTAGATAAAAAATGGCATGAATTTAAAAATCACTTCCAGAATGTGACCCGAGTGTCGTGTTATATTGAGTCCCTTTTGAACTAACATGCAATCTATATATCCTATACCAGTTGTTAACCCTGTCTCATACACAGACGCGTTCTGACGCTCCTTCAGCAGACGACGTTTGAAAACATTATTGCAAAAGGAGAATTTACTCATGATGATATACTTTCATTTATAGATATTCACTTTTATTTTTAACCAGGTACTTTCGAAGTCGTCTGCTGAGTTTTTGTTTTGGAAAGGGTTAACTTATCATGTTCATTGTGTAACTCGTGTAGTTTGTATTAGTAAATGTACATAAAGCATTCTTAAATACGTTTAATCCCCTTCCCTCAAACATGAAATATGCAGAGACAACCTTGACAACATTAAGCCAAACATAATATGGAATGTCTTTATTAATGATAGAACAAGTATCGACATAAGATGAAAACACTATCTGACAAAGAAGACATTCTTCCTTTTGCCAAAATGTTTTCAAATGTTGTCTGTCGCAGAGGGGCCAGAAATCGCATGTATGGGACTAAGGGTTAAACATTTGACCGAAAAGGCACTCTCTGACCGGGACACTAAATTACGTGTTTTACAATGCGATAATTGGTATGAATTCGGCTGAACGTCTCCATGGTGTAGTGCTCAGAGCGTCCGCCTCAGGGTCGGGAGATCGAGGTTCGATTAATACCAAAGACTTTTGAATTGGTAGAAATGGTTCTCTTCCTTGGCGATCAGAATTGCAGGGATAGAACTACGACTGGATAAATAAAACCGGAAGTACTGGTCATTTACCCATAAAACCGGAAGTACTGGTCATTTACCCATGAAACCGGAAGTACTGGTCATTTACCCATAAAACCGGAAGTACTGGTCATTTACCCATGAAACGCCGTGATATCACCAACAGAACGGCCAGTTCTACCTATGTGTTTCACGGCTTTCCAACACCAGTACGCCACACGACATACTTTCCAAGCAACTGGCAGCTTTTCCACGAAGCCCATTGGTCAAAGACGAATGAAGGTTGTCAGAGTGACTTTTGTCAAACGTCGGAAAGAAAGTTGGCCGAGCTAGGGCTCGAACTCACAACCCCTAGATTGACAACCCAAGTCGCTTCCGACTGCGCTACAATGGCTCGGCTTTTTTAACGGGTATAGTACGGATAACCAACGTGTGTTTCAGGGATCGATCGATATTCAAGGTCGTTTTACGCGCGACGTGGTTCAAGATTTGTTAGAACACTCAGTTAATTCTAGGTGTATGGTGCTTTAAACCACTTTTAACAGTATTTTAATCATATCACGGCGTTTCCATGGTAAATTACCAATACTGGTTAGTTTATCCATCTTCGGTACCCATACCCAGGCTGTTCGTAACATATATGATACTCTGGGCAACTTGGCTAGCGAAACTTCGAAAAGCATGCACCACGATTTCCTCCGTAACTACACTGTTACTTTGGTGTCGCATTAGGTTTGTGCCTGCGGCCAATCAAACGGCTGCATTTCACCTCATACATAATTCATGAGTACGAGATTGTTACAGCCAATTTCCCCAGGGTATCATATATTATATGAATAGCCTGGGTACCGAGGATGAAGTTTATCATGACACCAGCACATCAGTCGGAATGATAACCCCGCGACCAAGGCGGTAAGCACCACTGCCGTCTTTAAAGTATTGCGTAATCGAGGCCTGGTCTGAAGCGGACTGTTTTACCACTACACCACCGAGCCGGTTACCGGTGTTTGATATCGATCGTTTAATTTCTCTGACGTTTTCTTGTAATATGATTGGTAATCTTGACCAAATTCAAACTGATCATTTAAAGGTCTTGAACTCTAGAATACAAATAGTATAGTCAAAGTTTTATAACTGTTCAAAAGTTGTCTAGAAATATTAGAAATATAATTTTAGTATAACAATTAGAGTTATAACTTCACATTGCAGTACATTACACATCTAAATATTGATCGTTTATGCCTCAATTTTACTTGGTAGACATATCCAGTAAGTCAATTGTTTTTTCAATTGACTGTTTTTCAACTTTTACTGCAAAATGGTTTTGAACTATTTATTACTTACTTTTTGTATCATTATAAGCAATATTTGCAGAAGTTTCAACAATTCAATTTTGTTTGTCTCCATCTAGAGTTGAACACCGTTAAGTTTCTAGGGTGCATTTCCCAGCACTTCACCTTACCGCATTGTCGTTGGAAGACTTTTAACCACACATGAATGTAATTCTTTATAAAAGAATATAATTTAAGGTAGATTCCCGGCGATGGTTGACTTTGTAATGGCATGGCGGGACTTGGGTAAATTGGCTTCATTATTGAATTAAACCCAAAGTTACATGACAAGGCCACTAGTAATTGAAACTAACGCGGACATGTGTGATGATAATTACATGCGTTAACACGAAATAATAATTACACGTGTTTATGTAACGTAGACATAGACAATTTGTAAAGCTGTCAGAACTATCAATTATAAAACAATAGAGGTCAGTTTCTGACCTTGGCATCTCAAAGGTCAATGCTACACTGATATACAGAATGAAATCAGACTGTTGCCACTCGACATCTCGTTCAGTGGGAGAGACTTTAAAGCATATCAGAATGTTTCAGTAAACGGACCGTGACTTGAATCCACTATCTTTTAGTACTGACAGTCCAGCTTGAAAATCACTGGACTAACAGGCAACTGTCTGCGGTGCAATTGTAGCAAATTCAAACGTCTTTATACATGACCCTGACAGCCGGCCCAAACATTATTTATTATATCATATTTTAAACAAACAGGTAATTGACACAACACGGCACATTTCAAATGTGACATTCGCCTCTCTAGCGAATTGTACAATAGGGATGAGCCATCCCAAGAGAAAACCAACATTGTGGACTCTGCGTGAAGTATCGACTCCGATCAGCTAAAGCATGCCGCGCAGGGGCTAACCCTCCTGTAGATTTTCTGTTTCAGGAATCATTACTCTATACCTCCATCCCCCTGAGACGGCATGTGTCGGCATGAATCAGCCTGCGCGGACTGCGCAGGCTGATCTGGGTCGATACATTACGCAGAGGCCATAATGTTGGTTTTCTCGTGGAACGGCTCAGATAAGCTGTTAGTGGTATAAATGCGTCTGCGTACAGTGAACACTCAGACGAGTCTGCGGAACCTGCACAGTCTCACCAGTGTCTTCACCGCCCGCGTGTGTCTAATATATATTAACTTTTATTTCTTTCCGGCGTAATTTGCCTTTAGTAAATTACAAACAATTATGTACGTATTTATCATTTTACGTAATGTATATGCCTTAAAAAAACTGAACGTGTTGGCTCACTAGTTTTATGCAAATAAAACTTTAAATGGTGCACAATTGGAGTGTCATTTAGACCCCCTAGTTAAGGCTCATATATGCTATGACGTGTCTATTTATGAATGACCGAATCAATTTGTTAAATTCATTAAACAGTTGATTTTAGTTTTAACTTATATAGTTTACATCGATTGTGAATCAAGCTTTCAGCTTAAATTAATCACGCTTGATCTTTGCTTCCTGGATACATAACCAGTTATTGCACCGCTTGCTTGGAATAATCAAAAAGGCAGAACCGAACCGAACCTAACCCAGGACCTTTAGTACGAGAGGCCGACTCTCTACCACTGCACCGTTGTCTTCCACTTGATGTTGGCAATAGTAGGATTTATACAATAACATTTCGTTATATAAACTTATCTTAAATTGCTGCTCAACCACAAATATGTGTGTTGAATGATGTTTTATGACGTTTTCAAGAGTTGTTTCGGTTATTCTCCTCGTATCCATGGTAATTTACCAGTACTACCGGTATTAGTTATCCTTACACCTCGTATCCTTGGTAATTTACCAGTACTACCGGTATTACTTATCCTTACACCTCGTATCCTTGGTAATTTACCAGTACTGCCGGTATTACTTATCCTTACACCTCGTATCCTTAGTAATTTACCAGTACTACCGGTATTACTTATCCTTACACCTCGTATCCTTGTTAATTTACCAGTACTACCGGTATTACTTATCCTTACACCTCGTATCCTTGTTAATTTACCAGTACTGCCGGTATTACTTATCCTTAGACCTCGTATCCTTGTTAATTTACCAGTACTACCGGTATTACTTATCCTTAGACCTCGTATCCTTGTTAATTTACCAGTACTACCGGTATTACTTATCCTTACACCTCGTATCCTTGTTAATTTACCAGTACTACCGGTATTACTTATCCTTACACCTCGTATCCTTGTTAATTTACCAGTACTGCCGGTATTACTTATCCTTACACCTCGTATCCTTGTTAATTTACCAGTACTACCGGTATTACTTATCCTTACACCTCGTATCCTTGTTAATTTACCAGTACTGCCGGAATTACTTATCCTTACACCTCGTATCCTTGTTAATTTACCAGTACTACCGGTATTACTTATCCTTACACCTCGTATCCTTGTTAATTTACCAGTACTACCGGTATTACACCGGTGCATATGTTGTTATGATATCCCCATAACCCATGAGCGCCAAAGAGCGAAGCCAATACTGTCATTTATAATGTATAATTTCGTATGAGCCGACAGGGGATCGAGCAATCAACCAATATATAGTTTAACTCGAAACAGTGTAGCAGCAAGTTTTATTTCAAAAGCAATCCGAACTGCTGCTACGTTGTTCTCTCGATAGGACTTCTTTCCTCGCTCTTAGTTTACACAATAAAGACTTAAGTATAAATGCGCCAAAAAGCTTACAATACATACAAATAAATAGTGCAAAAAAAGCGATAACTCGAACAAGTCGATAACTCAAAGGTAATTTTTGAGTCATTTATCACTTCGAGTTATCGGGCGAAACACTACACAACTATGTGAGCCGTTCCACGAGAAAATCAACATTGTGGACTCTTCGTAAAGGATTGATCCGGATCAGCCTAATTATACCCGGTTACTGTATCAGGAATCATTACTCTATACATCTATCCCACTAAGACGGAATGTGTCGGCCGGGATTAGCCTGCGCGGATTGCGCAGGCTGATCTGGGTCGATACATAACGCAGAGTCCAGTATGTTTTGTTTTCTCGTGGAGCGGCTAATGTGTACTAAAAGGTAACATACCGACAATTGGTCGTCTCGTGGTGTAGCCTGTATCCTCAACAGTTTGTGTCCGATAAAACCTGTACTGTTTGTAGGTGACAGGTTCGAGTCTGTTGCGGAGGCATTGCCCGTGGAGCCAGCAGCAACAGGGGATATCGCCATATTCACAGGAATTGAGTCACATAGATGTATTGTCGATATCAAAGTTAACACAACAATTTGTAACATTTTTAACGTAAATAACATTTTTGTGCCGTATTCTATTTAATGATGTAAATCAGTATTGTTGATTTATTAACTCGTTTATAAATGAAGAAGCTCAATATTATAGTTATTACACTCGTTTATAAATGAAGTCTAAATTATATTTCTTTCCCTAATAGATTCCACTTTTACAATAAAAAGTTTCTAAAATTTGTTAACGTAATAATTTAACTTCTTTTAAGTGATAACAAATCCGAATAATTTAGCTATATATAAAAAACGTATCGATCCTTCGATAAATAAAACGTCAATAAAATCCGATAATCAATTGTTTTTCATCTGACCACGTTAACACCGTCATCAGATTAATAAAACCCAGGACGTTCGAAAACTCCAATTACAAGTCCGGACAGTTCGGCGACGACTGACCACCGATGACCGTGCAAAAATTTACCCAATTGTCCGTCAGATAAATTCAAGCCGAAATACGCGCAAAGTCTCACATGTGACGAGAGTTGTGTCTCCCTATAGGGACATTGACAAGTAGCCAGTGGTATTTATAGATCGTATAAATGACAGGTTTAATGATCAGGAAATTACAGACAGGTAGAAAAAACGAACGACAAGGACGAAGGAAAAAAAACCGACTGATGAAAAGGTAACAATGACACCAAGTGACATCTGTACTGATTACCGGCATTGTGTAAAGGCGCGGAACCAGTACTTATCAACTCACTTTAACATTCATTGTGAAACACGTTCTATAACATATTAACCTTTTCAAACATACAAAGAGACTGTCTACAGGTTAGTTACTCAACATACAAACAATCTGTCTACAGGGCCGGATTCTTAAAGCGAAAGAACAACCTTTGTGGCAAAAGTCGTCTTAGGTAGACACGCAACATATGGATCACCTTTATAAAAAACTTGTTTAAATCTAATACTTTATTGGATTAATGGAACAAGTTCACATAACTTGAATAAATCACATTTGATGTCTGCTTTCTTTGGAATGAACTCATTCAAGATGTCGCTCACAACCGGGATTCAAGCTAGAACCTAAGGAACTGAAGGAAGACACGCGACATATGGGTCGCCTTTATCATCAGCTTGTTTAACTGACCCGTTCCCGCATATTGACACCTTCTGACGCCTCTGCAGCCGACGAATTTTGAAATAACTCTGACAAAAGGTTAAATTGCTCATAATGAGGATTTTCTCCATTTGCCACACTGATTACAACTCTTTTCAATAATCATACTAGCATTTATAGATATTTTATATATTTTGGTGTGGGGGAAAAGGTTAAATTAATTTATTGGATCTATTAATGAAACAAGTTCACACAACTTGAATCAATCACCTTCGATGTCTGCCTCGTGAGGATACGGAATCAATAACCGAAAGATCTCGAGAACGTTGACGCCGCGCCGCTCTCACGAGATTACAACCTGAAACCTTCAAACTACTGACACGGGCGTGAACCTATGTCTTTCACGGGGATTGGTTTACTGGCGCAAGTCTTTGATCTTCACTTTCACATATGAGCCGTTCCACGAGAAAACCAGCATTATGGACTCTGCGTAATGTATCGACCCAGACCAACCTGCGCAATACACGCAGGCTAATCAGGTCCTGCACATTCCGTCTCAGGGGGATAGAGGTATAGAGTAATGATTATTGAAACAGAGAACCCATATGAGGCGAACAATGTCCGACCGGATGAGCCTGCGCAGCATGCTTAGGCTGATCCGCGTCGATACTTTACGCAGAGTCCACACTGTTGATTTTCCCTAGCGATTTAGCGGCTTGATCCATCTGCTTACAGTCGATGACCCAGGCGTCATTGCCCGCAGATATATACAGTCCAACCTGTGTTTAAAGACAACCCATGGGACTGGAACAATCTGGTCCTGGTTCACAGATGGTCATAACTACAGGTTAATTTATACAGAAAATGAGTAATTGGGAAATTAAAAGTGTGGTTGCTACAGACAGGAAATTGCTAAACGAAAATGGTTCTTGACGTAAAAGAGACGTCACATATTAGCGAATAGAGCTAATTTATGCCTTACGCATTGGCTGTTTTTTCTTAGCCAACTGATGACGTATTAGACGTATGAGGATCGATTGTTGAGCGTATAATAAGGGTCTGTAAAGATGAATATATGCGCATGCGTAGCATCCACACAACGAATAGTGTACGTACGCAAGAATGGCCAACGAATGGCCAACTAATGACCAACTAATGAATGACCATTGAATGCCAAACGAATGACCATTGAATGCCCAACGAATGCCAAACGAATGACAAACGAATGATCATCGAATGCCAAACGACTGCCAAACCAATGACCAGCGAATAACCATCGAACTCCCAACGAATGCCAAACGTATGACCAACGAATGACCATCGAATGCCCAACAAATGCCAAACCAATGGCCAGCGAATGACCATCGAGTTGCCAACAAATGCCAAACGAATAACTATCGAATGCCGAACGAACGCCAAAGGAATGCCCAACGAAAGCCAAACCAATAGCCAGCGAATGAACATGGAAATGACCAATGCATGCCAAACGAATGGCCAACGAATGACAATCGAATGCCCAACGAAGGTCCAACGTAAGCCTAGCGTGCTGCGTTCGGTCATATAATGACCGACATCAATTCCGGTCGTCGATTTGTATGATTGGCCTGTGAGTCTCGTGCATTGCGCGCATCAAAGTATCAGCGCGAATGCATTGATTTGTCTTATTTCCCGGTGTGACTGACGAACGAAACCTATACTATAGGCGGACGGTCTTATCACAGCACATAACATGAGCCGTGTTCAGCTATTTAGGGTGTTGATACATCTTTCAGGCATCCGTACAGCGTCACTAGCGCGTTCACTGTCCATCAGCATTTAGTAATGTATAGGAGTTGTTGTGGTAATGTGTCTGCGGGAGGTCGCAACCGGGTTATACACAATACTTTAAAAGTGGTAGTAATGGCTCCCCCCTTGGCGCTCAGGGTTGTGGGGTTAGCATTACGACTGACTGGCTCGTGTCAGGATAAATGGAATATTGGTACTGGTAACTTACCCAGGAAACACCGTGGTATAACTCCACACAATTGTTGAAACCAGCGTAATACACCAATGAATTATTCGACGAAAGACTAGAACTGTAGCCTCACTTTTTGTTCGCTAATTAATCTTTGTATGACCCCGAAACGGAGAGTCGTTAAAACCCCAAATCGCCAGACCTGGTTCATATTACAACACTAACATTATGGACTCTGAATAATGTATCGACCCAGATCAGCCTGTGCAGTCCATGCTGGCTAATCCGGGCCTACACATTCCGTCTCAGGGGTATAGAGGTATAGAGTAATGATTCTTGAATCAGAAAATCCACAGGATGTGAAAAGTGTTTGTCCTGTTTAGCGGCATGCGTAGGCTGATCCGGGTCGATACTTTACGCAGGGACCACAATGTTGGTTTTCTCGTGGGACGGCTAAATTATGGATATAAGCTATTACATTTGCGTACAGCAAAGACCCGGGCGAGAGCATGTGTACCCAAACAGTCTCAGCAGAGCATTCACTGTCCAGTTACGTGTCATTCAGTCTTAGATGTATACTTTGACAAAAGAACTGTAAGTGTAGCCTCATTTGTTCTTCGAAAATTCGCCTTTATAAGACCCCGTTTCGGAGAATCAGAGACATATAATGTGTCTCTGGGAGAATCGATGTCGAGACAAAACAGGACTATGTGGATCTGCGTACAGCGAAGACCCGGGCGAGCCCATGTACCCGCACAGTCTCACCAGAGCATTCATGCCATTCAGTCTTAGATGTATATTTTGTCAAAGAACTGTATGAGTAGCCCCAATTTTACTCGAAAATTCGCCTTCATTTGACATCGATACGGAGAATCGATCTCTAGACACAACTCATAGTATAACAGTACACGGATACACGCTTCTCTGTGACCAATACAACTAGTCGTGACCGAGTTACGCCCCCTATTTGAATGTGACTAATACTGTGACAGATCGATAACAATACTCACGTACGTATCGATTAGCTTCCAAATAGACGTTCAGTTATTGATTTGTTTATTATCCCAGGTGTCAGCTTGACGTTATAGTTCCGTCATGTAGAGGCTTTTGACATTTCGAGGGCTTGGCGTGAAACGGTTGTAACTAAAAACCTATTTGAACTTCCTGGTTTAGGGGCAATTTTGACCCCTTTGTAAACAATGCAAGTTTAGATTCCATTGCTCAGAACGAGCAATGGCACTTTAATTTCCATTGTTTATCAAGAAAAAATGATTTAACGCTTATAAAGACTTTATGGCGAGGTGATTAACCTTGGTAAAAAAATATAAATTTTAGTTACAACCGTTTCACGCCAAACCCTCAATTTCGTTCTGATACGACGATAAGTTTGAAACTGTTTTACCACAAATATGCAGCAGACAACATTGGAAAACTATTGTCAAAACATATGATATATCTTGTTAAATGAAATATTGCAAAGAAAGAGTTAAGAACTTTGTTGTAAAATTGGAATTGCTCATAATGAGCAAGGTTTTTCATGACACATAATGTTTTCAATAGTAGTCCTGCTGTGGATGCGCCACACTGCGTCTGTAAGTTGGAACGGGTTAAAGTTAGCGTCATTGTATTGATCTGTTTATTGTCGAACGTGTCGATATGACGTCAAATTAACGCATTTGACACATTCCTGATTAACCCTTTCACTCATATAGGCGCTTTCTGACGCCTCTGCAGCAGACGGCTTTTTCAAAACATAGTGACAAAATAATAAATTGCACAGAACGTGCAATTTCTCCTTTTGCCACAATGTTTTCCACTTCTTGTCATAGGTTATCCATTCAATTATGGAAATGTTCTATGTTTTGACAAAATATGTTCAAAGTCGTCTGCGGCAGAATTGTCGTATGAGGGAAAGGGTTAAACGGCAATATTTTTGTTTCTGTTTACTCACACATCATTAATTGACACTATTTACGAGTTATCGGTATTATTACTACTATAACGTGTGTTTCTCAGCACATATAGTGTATGTTTGAGTTCTGGTGGTTTTCAACAGTATAGTATTCCAGTCAGATCACAGCGACACACGTCCATTATCGTTGTACGGTTAACCAGTACGTACTTTGCTAGGAAATCAACCTTGCCCGAAGGACATTCCACATAGACAGCCGCGAGGCGGGATCGAACATAGGACATCCGGTCTTAAATCCCTCATGCCAATAACTCAGCCACGACCACTCGGCTACAACCACATGGCCACGCAAACTCGACCACTCAGATACGTCCACATAAACACTTAGTATGACCACTAGGATACGACCACATAACCACTCATATTCGAGCACATGACCACTCAGATACGATCACATAACCACTCATATTCGATCACATGATCACCCAGCTACGATAACTCGGGTACGAGCACATGACCGCGCAAACACGACCACGCGGCTACGACCACATTAACACTCAGTACGACCACTCTGCTACGATCACATAAACACTCAGTACGACCACTCTGCTACGATCACATAAACACTCAGTACGACCACTCGGCTACGACCACCTGACCACTCATATTTGTGCACATAACCACTCATATTCAATTACATGACCACCAAGCTACGATCACTCGGCTACGACCATATGACCACGCAAACACGACCACTCGGCTACGACCACATACACACTCAGTCACGACCACTCAGATACGATCACATGGTCACTGATATTCGATCACATGAACACTCAGATACGATCACAAGACCACTCAGATACTATCACATGACCACTAAGCAACTCGGATACGACTACATGCATTTAACCGAGCAATGCGAAATGTAGTCCTTCTTCATCGCAGGTTGGGATATTAATTTTAGTTTTAGTCAAAGTTTAAAATGTAAATGAAGGCGGAGAATCAAAGTTCTGGTGAAGAGTCTCAGTTCATAGCGGTTATGACCTAACCAGGGAACAAAAAAGATTTTCAAAAGAAACATTTCTTTTATTTATTGGTTTTCTCTTCTAGAGACCCTTAAAGTCGGTCTTCGTTTTGGTTCTCTCTTCTATAGACCCTTAAAGTCGGTCTTCGTTTCTGTCCGTTTGTTTGTTTGTGGCAAGCGTAGCGCCAAAACTATTCAACGGATTTCGACCAAACTTGGTAGGGATGAAGGGTCTAGGCTCTAGTTGTTCCTTTTGTAGTATGGTCGCCATAGAAACCACCATTGCTATGGAAACGGGCGAAACTATCTCCTCCCACAGTGTTTCGAATTTAGAAACCACTCGGTGTGCGTTGTGTAGCCCATCAGTTGCTTCGTCGAATGATCGTCCCGATTTTTGATCCGTTTCTTCGTTTTCTTAATATTTGAGTTGCCGTAAGGGGTAGCATTTCCGCGGATAACACAGACACGTCAAAACTAAATATATCGACACAAAAAGAAATGGTTTCCTATTACTTGATCGCTGATTGGCTAAAATTCCGGACACGACCAAATATCGACCAACCAGAGAGCACTTCGCATAGCCATTACAACTTCCGTTTCCCGTACTTTTTCACGAGGAGAAGAAATATTCAAGTGAATTTGACGCTGTTCTCGCGACAACTCGATAGCTTGTTTCATTATTCGTGCGGTGTCGTGAGAGTAGAGACAAGAGAGAACCATCGTTGCAGTATGCTTGTTAATTTGATCCTCAAACGTTGAATTGTTGGTGCTCACAACAAACGGGTCAGCGAATTGATTCTTTTGAGTACCCACAACAAAGGGTTTAGATGGATAAAAAGAAAAATATGAGCCGTTCCACGAGAAAACCAACATTATGGACGTAAAGTATCGACCCGAATCAGCCTAAGCAGAACTGCGCAGGCTGATCTTGGTTTAAAACATTACGTAGAGTCCATAATGTTGGTTTTCTCGTGGACCGGCTCATGTTTCCTTATCGAGACCTTTTTGTATTGCTATATATCATCAATAAATGACTAATGACACAGGTTGATGACTGTGCTATGGGTTCTCAAAACAATCGGTTCAGCGAGACAATTCTTCTGAGTACCCACACCATAGGGTTTAGTTGGATAATAAGAAATATATGTGCTTATCGAGACGCTTTCTTGCTGTATTTCATCAAGTAATGACTAATGATTCAGGACACGGTGTCTCAAATCTAATTCATCCTCATTAACTTCGTTAAAACAAACGATTCAGAGAGGATTCTTTTGAGCACCAATTAATGTCTAGATGATTGACCAGCAGTGGCTTAAACCTTTCCCTCCTATAGACGCTTTCTGACGCCTCTGCAGCAGACGGCTTCTTGAAAACATAGTGACAAAAGAAGAAATTGCTAAAAACGAGCAATTTCTCCTTTTGCTACAATGTTTTCCACTTTTAGTCATAGGTTATCCATTCAATTACAGAGATTTTTCTATTTTTTGGCTAAATATGTTCAAAGTCGTTTGCTGTAGAATTGTTGTATGAGGTAAAGAGTTAGTACATCTTTTGAAATGAGTGACTAATGGCACAGGTCACGACGCCACGTGTCAGGCGACAATGGATAATTCTTGTACCAGTAATTGATAGGTGTCAAATAAAACATATATTTACTGTTTTAAAAGCACTAATTATTTAGTAACGTTTAAAAAAAAAATATATATTGTTTAACTGATTTAATTAACCCTTTCTCAGTTTTGACACGTTTTGAAACATCTGCTGCTGACGACTTTTGAAAACCAATCTGACTAAAGGAGAAATTGCTCATAATGAGCAATTTCTCCTTTTGCCACAATGTTTTCAAGTATATTTAAGAAATATCCTTTCATTTTTAAATATTTAATACAGTTGTTAATAGATGGTTTCAAAGGAATCTCCAACAAATGTGTTGTATAGGGGAAAAGGTTAAACATACTAATTATTCAGATATGTTTTGTAATTAAATTAGATAACGATGTTTCTCCGATAACATATCTAAAAACTTTTTCATGCCTCCCTCATTCGGGCGATTGTTATTGCCTTTCTTTAGTATATGATGGATCGTTTTGTTTTGTATTTATTATTGTCGAGCTACGATTGTAATGTCGGTTACAACACGAGGGCTATCATTCCAGGGCTCGTGAGTGTAATCCCCGGCTCGGTCGTTCCTTAAGTTCTATGTTTGACAAAATCCATTGTAACTAGCGTCATTCGTCTTCCACCAAAGGGCTAAATACTCAATTTGATAATACAGCTCACTGCATAGCAAGGGAGTAAAGGTGCGATGAATTCCGGACAGAAACGTTGTGTGGATTGGTCGCTGTGATGTAACTGAAATATCGCTGATAACGGCGCTAAACTCACATACATCAGAATGATGCACAGTGACCTATCGCTGTCACGTGACTGCTTTGACAGACAACAATATATTCCACAAGAAAGCCTACATTACGGTCTCTGCGTAATGTATCGACCAGATTAGCCTGCGCTGTCCGCGCAGCCTAACCCGGGCAGACACATTCCGTCTCAGGGGGGATAGAGGTATAGAGGAATGATTCCTGAAACAGAAAATCCACAGGAGGTGAAAAGTGTCTGGCCGGATCAACCTGCGGGGCATGCTTAGTCTGATCCGGGTCAATACATTACGCAGAGTCCACATTGTTGGTTTTCTCGTGGAACGGCTCATATTAATATAGCTGATGATGCGAAAGAGTCCAGCCGGAGATACATGTAAACTGAACTATTGTCGAAAACGGCATTAAACTCCAAACAATCATGAAACTACAGTGACTTCCCAAGTGAATCTGATCATATTCTAAGTTTAACAAGAGGATTTACTGACCGGAAATATGCTATATAGACCATAATGCATGTTCTTACATAAATAGGAGAGCCAACAAGGTCCCGAACCGGCCAACTTGTATATAAGACCGTGAATAAAAAGTTGCTTGGAGAATTACATTTAAAAAATATCTGAAAATGTTGATAAAAATTGGTGGAAGTTGATCACATAAGGGGAAAATGGTGTTTTACTTATTTATTTTTATTAGAATTTTAACGCCGTTTTCAACATTATTTCAGTTGTATCACGGCGACAGTTCACTTATTAATGATTCCTGGGTAAATAAACCAGTACTCGGCTAGACAATGTGCTTTGCCAAAGGGCACTCACCATGACCACTGCGCCGCGACTGGGGATTTAACCCGATACGCTACGCTCCGTTCCAAATCCCCGCTACTGACCACTTGGCCACGGAAGTGGTGGGACGTATGTAACATCCACTAAGAGACAATTCTGATGAACAATGGAAGAAATCCGGAAGTGAAAATATCAGCACATTATATTTATGAATACGAACAACAGTGTTAATTTTCATAAGAATGATCCATGAGTCTTTTTCTGTTTTCAAATTATTTAATGCAGTTATACATGTGTAAGCAGAAGATACCTCGCGTTATCGACCTCTTCAAATTATCGCTCGAGCTTTGGTACGTGAGAAACACCTACAACGGCAACAGCTCAGCAGCAGTTCGGGAGGCTGGTATTTTTAATTAGGTTTCCTGGTTCGCTGTTTGCAGAAGACAGATCCATTCCAGGAGATGGTTTTCTAGACAGAAAGATGAAGCGTAGAAAAAGATTAAAAAGCATGTGAGTTAATAAGGGTCGGACTGTGATTCATTTGGTATAAAAAATTGTTTTGTTTTTATTAAAGGTTTGTAAATGTTATCCACTACCTGTTGTGAAGTTCTGATCGGTCTTTTTGACGTATGTTTGTTTGTTAGGATTGTGATTGATGCCACTTTCAACATTATTTAAGGTATTAAGCAGCGTTTCCTTGGCAAATGACCAGCGCTATCGGACTTATCTATCCTGCCACCGATGCACCGATGCACCAGTCGTATTATCATCCCCGCAATCCTGAACGCCAAGGCAGGAATCCATTAATACATGACCGAACCCGTATCCTTCGCTCTCAAGGTGACGACCTGACCACTGCACCACTTAGCCGGTCTCGTTGAGTGTGGTTAATCGCATATACACACATCATATCGCGTACTAAACTGGTCTACCCTGAATGTAATGCGTTCTTCTCCATGACCTTAATGTGAAGCCGAAGAGAGGGAAATCCTGACTCGATCGTATAGATGATTGTGCAGGTTTGGCTCGTAGTTAGTTTAGTTTAGTTATTTATTTATTTACATCGATTGCGAAACAAGCTCTGTAAGCTTATATTAATCACGCTCGATGGATGCTTAAGGAAAAACCTAACCAGTACTCGCGCCGTTGGTGTGAAAAAATTCCAAAGACAAAAGCCGCTCATGACGGGATTCGAACCTGGGACCTTTGGTATAATAGGCCAACGCTCTACCACTGTAACACTGTCTTCAACATCGTTGTTGGTCGTAGTTGGTCGTAGTTGATCGTAGTTTATTGTATATTAGTGTTGTTTATGTAGGTTATTGTAGATTATCGCAGTTGGTCGTAGTTGGTCGTAGTTTATTGTATATTAGTGTTGTTTATGTAGGTTATTGTAGATTATCGTAGTTGATCGTAGTTGGTCGTAGTTGGTCGTAGTTGGTCGTAGTTTATTGTATATTAGTGTTGTTTATGTAGGTTATTGTAGATTATCGTAGTTGGTCGTAGTTGGTCGTAGTTGGTCGTAGTTGGTCGTAGATTATTGTATATTAGTGTTGTTTATGTAGGTTATTGTAGATTATCGTAGTTGATCGTAGTTGGTCGTAATTGGTCGTAGTTTATTGTATATTAGTGTTGTTTATGTAGGTTATTGTAGATTATCGTAGTTGGTCGTAGTTTATTGAAGATTATTGCAGATTATCGTAGTTTATTGTAGAGTATTGTAGGTTATTGTTGTTTATTGTAGTTTAATATAGAGTATTGTAGTTTAGTTTAGGTTATTGTAGTTTATTGTAGATGATCGAAGTTAATTGCAGTTGATCGTAGTTTATTATAGTTTATTGAAGGTTTTTTTGTAGATTATTGAAGTTTGTCGTAGTTTATTGCAGTTTACTGTAGATTATTGTAGATTATTATGGTTTATTGCAGGTAATTGTACTTGATAGCAGCTGGTCGTAGTTGATCGTAATTGATCGTAGTGGGTAGGTAGAATTGCGATAGCAAGGCTACCATAGTTACAAGTGAGATTTTGAAGTTTTGAAATGACTGAGAACACCATTTATATCATATCAGTACACCAACAAAATAGTGCAAAACATTCTAGACTGAATTGCGATTGCATGTTTTAAGTCTTATTGATTGGTTGAAAGTCGTAGAAACCAGGTGGCATCTAAAATAGGGAACATTAACGATTAGCTTAAAAAAACATCTCATCCTTATCCACTGGACCAAACAAAAACCAGTGATTTTTTTTTTTGGCGGTGCTTTAATTAATTTAGTTCAAAGATATGACATTGTGTAGAACTCTTGTTGGTGCGGTATCTGAGAAAGTGAGTAAAAGACCCAATATTTTAAATTCCTATCGGATTCCAGTTACTTAGTAGAAATGTTCCATCAGAGACTATCTACGAAAATTGTTCAATCCATATCAGTTGGTTGAAAAAAGAGGAGCGAGTCGGCATCAGAAAAGTGCAAAACACAGGAATGGTCCTTTGGTTGGACCCTTTCAAATTTGTTCAATTATATAAATCATAAACAAAACTTGTGTCGCTGCGGCAGCAGGAAGGGATTAAAATGCCTCAACTGTATAATTCGTCTTCTCTGATTCCAAGATAATTTAGTACAAATGTTCCTTGAGTAACCCTCTACAATATTTGTTTAAGCCGTATTGATTGGTTTGAAAAGGTAGCTGCTACGCTGCATCTGGATATGGTCAACATGAAATTTTAGCTTTAATCAAAAACTCCTCCAAAACCATTGGACTGATATCAACCAAACTTCACGGGAATGATACGTTGGTGATCCTCTTACAAACTGCTTAAAGATTTAATATCATAATAAATGTCCTTTACTGATAAGTTTCATTTACATTGTCCACTCTTACTCGTCTCTCATGGTGGGCATTATTTTGTTAGATAACTATTTATATATGCACTTCTGTATCTCCTCTTTATCGATCATAATTCTAACTTCAATCTTTTCAGTACTTTGATGTTTCGTAGTTGATCGCAGTTTGTCGTAGTTGATCGCAGTCGGTCGTAGTTGATCGCAGTTAGTCGAAGTTTATTTAAGTTGATCGCAGTCGGTCGTAGTTTATTGTAGTTGATCGCAATGGGTCGTAGTTTATTGTAGTTGATCGCAGTGGGTCTTAGTTTATTGTAGTTGATCGCAGTGGGTCATAGTTTATTGTAGATGAGGGCAGTTGGTCGTAGTTGATCGCAGTTGGTCGTAGTTTATCGTAGTTGATCGCAGTTGGTCGTAGTTTATTGTAGTTGATCGCAGTTGGTCGTGGTTTATTTTAGTTGATTTGATCGCAGTTGGTCGTAGTTTATCGCAGTTGATCGCAGTTGGTCGTAGTTTAATTTAGTTGATCGCAGTTGGTCGTAGTTTATTGTAGTTGATCGCAGTTGGTCGTAGTTTATTGTAGTTGATCGCAGTTGGTCGTAGTTTATCGTAGTTGATTGCAGTTGGTCGTAGTTTATTGTAGTCGATCGCAGTTGGTCGTAGTTTATTATAGTTGATTGCAGTTGGTTGATAGTTGATAGTTGATTTTGTTAGATAACTATTTATATATGCACTTCTGTATCTCCTCTTTACCGATCATAATTCTAACTTCAATCCTTTCAGTACTTTGATGTTTCGTAGTTGATCGCAGTTTGTCGTAGTTGATCGCAGTCGGTCGTAGTTGATCGCAGTTAGTCGTAGTTTTTTTAAGTTGATCGCAGTCGGTCGTAGTTTATTGTAGTTGATCGCAATGGGTCGTAGTTTATTGTAGTTGATCGCAGTGGGTCTTAGTTTATTGTAGTTGAGCGCAGTTGGTCGTAGTTGATCGCAGTTGGTCGTAGTTTATCGTAGTTGAGCGCAGTTGGTCGTAGTTTATTTAGTTGATTTGATCGTAGTTGGTCGTAGTTTATCGCAGTTGATCGCAGTTGGTCGTAGTTTATCGCAGTTGATCGCAGTTGGTCGTAGTTTAATTTAGTTGATCGCAGTTGGTCGTAGTTTATTGTAGTTGAGCGCAGTTGGTCGTAGTTTATTTTAGTTGATTTGATCGCAGTTGGTCGTAGTTTATCGCAGTTGATCGCAGTTGGTCGTAGTTTAATTTAGTTGATCGCAGTTGGTCGTAGTTTATTGTAGTTGATCGCAGTTGGTCGTAGTTTATTGTTGTTGATCGCAGTTGGTCGTAGTTTATCGTAGTTGATTGCAGTTGGTCGTAGTTTATTGTAGTTGATCGCAGTTGGTCGTAGTTTATTATAGTTGATTGCAGTTGGTCATAGTTTATTATAGTTGATCGCAGTTGGTCGTAGTTTATTGTAGTTGATCGCAGTTGGTCGTAGTTTATTATAGTTGATTGCAGTTGGTCGTAGTTTATCGTAGTTAGTCGCAGTTGGTCGTAGTTTATTGTAGTTGATCGCAGTTGGTCGTAGTTTATTATAGTTGATCGCAGTTGGTCGTAGTTTATCGTAGTTGGTCGTAGTTTATTGTAGTTGATCGCAGTTGGTCGTAGTTTATTGTAGTTGCTCGCAGTTGGTCGTAGTTTATTATAGTTGATCGCAGTTGGTCGTAGTTTATCGTAGTTGATCGCAGTTGGTCGTAGTTTATCGTAGTTGATCGCAGTTGGTCGTAGTTTATCGTCGTTGGTCGCAGTTGGTCGTAGTTTATTGTAGTTGATCGCAGTTGGTCGTAGTTTATTATAGTTGATCGCAGTTGGTCGTAGTTTATCGTAATTGGTCGCAGTTGGTCGTAGTTTATCGTAGTTGATCGCTGTAAGTCGCAGTGTATCGTAGTTGACCGTAGTTGGTCATAGTTTATTGTAGACCAGACTCGACGGGTTGGTTCTCGTATAACGCGGCTCATCCATATTGGTTTTTTCTAAACTCTATAAACATTAACTAATGCGAGTTTCTTGTTCCGGTACCTTGAAACAAATGTCAATGGAGGAGATAACAAAAAACACAAAACAAAAACCAGGAAACTCATTAACCTACATGAGTCCCCCGCCGTGTCGGGAGCAAAAGGGTGAAGTTAGCGTAAATGTTAACGGTTAACCCTTTTCAACATACAATAAATATGTATATCAGACGACTTCGAAAACATATTTGAAAATCGTGAAAAAAAATCCGTCATTAAGGGATTAATTATTAAACGAAATTGAAAACGTTGTGGCAAAAGGTGAAATTGCTCATCATGAGCAATTTCTTTCTCCTTTTGTCACAATGTTTTCAAAAGAGCGTCTGTGTTAAGATTCGGACAGGATTGCGTGAACTGTATACACAGTCCAGTTAGAGCTTGTGTTATTCACATAAATATAGAAACAGGCTCACAGAATGATTTGAATAGGGTGAATCCATATTAATACTCCCTTTCCCACATACAACAAATCTACAACAGACGACGTTGGAAACATCAAAGCATGAACATGGACAATTTCTATTAATTATAGTATAATCAATGAATAGAAGAGAAAACGTTGTGACAAAGATGAATTTGCCCAATATGAGAAAGTTTCTCCTTTTACCACAATGTTTTTAAAAGTCGTCTGCTATATACAGAGGCGTTAAAATGCGTCTATATGTGGAACAGGGTTAATGTGAATTCATTTTTGTAATTTTATAAACGATATGATAAACCCGTATCTTGCTGAATACACGCCTTTAATCAACAGTTGTGAACAATTATAATTGTGTGAAGTTTTATCTTAGTCTACATAGCTCGCTTCTCACCGATCATAAATTCTTCACAACTGATGTAAGGTTATGGAGAGAACCTACAGCAACCATAGCTCGCTTCTCACCGATCATCAATTCTTCACAACTGATGTTAAATAGATATGCAAGGTTATGGAGATAACCTCTTCAGCGACGTTTGTGTGTCATGAGTCCGATAAGATGACGGTACAAAGACAATTCAAATTTGGTGTGTGTGTTTTTTTTTTCCTTTTCTTTTTTACGTTTTTCTAGCGTCATCTGTCACATTCGTCACATTGGTTAGAGCGGTTTGATTTCAGTGGTGCTCCGAGTCAACGAATCGTCTACAGGGGCGTAGCTAGGGTAAAGAGAGTGTGTACGCAATTGTTTAGGGGTGTCTGGATGCATGCTCCCCCGGGAAAAAAAATCCCCTCTATATCGTCTGTGTTGACTTTTAGAAGCATTTCAGTAGCAAAATATGACTGATCTTGATGGTGAAATAAATGTATTTTCTAGGAAATTTTGAGATAGTAAAATGTGTTGCATTTGTCATTTTGCGTTGTTTTATACTTACGCCTACCCCATGTCAAGTTTTTATTGCAAATTTGAACTTTTAAAAATGTGATTACTGGTGACAATGTGTACGCAGCTACGTATTTTGCGTACATTCAGCTACGCGCCTGGCTTCGCCGGTGTAGTGGTAAAGCATCCACATCGGTTGCGGGAGGTCGCAGTTTCGATCCCCAGTCGGGTCATACCAAAGACTTATAACATGGTGGTAATGGCTGCCCCCCCCCCCCCCAACGCCCTCCCCCTACCCCCTCCGCCCCCACCCCATACCCCCAACCTTCCCCCCACCCCTCCCCCAGCCCATCCCCCCCCTTACCGCTCAGGGTTGCGGGGTTTGCATTACGTCTGACTGGCTGGTGTAAGGATAAATGGACCAGAAGTACTGGTAACTTACCCAGGAAACGCCGTGATACCACACAATCAATCAGTCAACCGGATAAACCAATCCTAAACGTGTGGTAGAAGACGTGACAGCGCACCAATACTAAAAGAATCTAAAAGAATACTGCTTCAATCCTTTCCCTCATACAGACGCTTTCTGACGCCTCTGAAGCAGACGACTTTTGAAAACAGTGTGGCAAAAGAAGAAATTGCTCATGATGAGCAATTTCTCCTTTTGCCACAATGTTTTCTACTTTTAGTCATTGATCATCCATTCAATTATAAAGATTTTCCATCCTTGAGACAACACATGCTCAATGTCGTCTGCTGCAGATTTCTTGTAGTATGTGGGAAAGGGTTAAAGAAGTCGTTGAAGCCTACTAGGACTTATACGACTAACAGTGTAGAGTCAGATCAGGCTGCATAAAATCATTTCGTATCATACCGTTTTGGCGTTCACCTTTCAGGAACAAAAATATGAGCCGTCCATCTGCGTAATGTATCGACCCAGATCAGCCTGCGCAGTCCACGCAGACTGATCCGGGCCGACACATTCCGTCTCAGGCGGATAGAGGTATAGAGTAATGATTCCTGAAACAGAAAATCCACAGGAGGCGAACAGTGTCTATCCGGGTAAGCCTGCGCGGCATGCTTCAGCTGATCCGGGTCGATACTTTACGCAGAGTCCACAGTGTTGGTTTTCTCGCGGTACGGCTCATATCAATATATCTGCGTAATGTATCGACCAGATCAGCCTGCGCTGTCCGCGCAGACTGATCCGGCCGACACATTCCGTCTTAGGGGGATAGATGTATAGAGTAGTTATTCCTGAAACAGAAAAGTCACAGGAGACGAAAAGTGTCTGTCCGGATCAACCTGCGCGGCATGCTTCGGCTGATCCGGGTCGATACTTTACGCAGAGTCCACAATGTTGGTTTCCTCCGAGACGGCTCACATGTTAATATTTCCGCGTTTGTGTAAATAAATTAATGAACGAGAAAGACCTTGAATGACGTAACGCATCAATTAGTCCATTGTTCTATCAGTCATTTAAATAATCAATATATCGATACATCAGTCTAACACTTTGTCACGCACAGGGGCAGATGACGTTTGAAAACAGGGTGACAAAGAGAGAAATATTGCTCATAACGAGATTTCACCTTATGTCAAAAGATTTTCAACTTTATTCAATAATTTTTTTTTTTTTTTTTAATTTATAGAGAATGCTCTTTTTTTGTGTCGGTCGAAAAGGGGGTCTTGTTTCCTTTCTGTATCTGCACAACTAAACAATTGGAGCGACATTTCGTTCCTTTGTCATTTCACGTCTATATTAGTCATTAACTCTTTATAACATACAACAAAACTGCAGCAGACGACTATGGCAATATCTAGGCAAAAATAGAGAAAATCTCTGCAAATAAAAGTTCAATCATCACATTTAGAAGAGTTGAAAACATTGTGGCAAAAGGAGAAATTGCTCATCATGAGCAATTTCTCCTTTTGCCACAATGTTTTAAAAAATCCTCTGCTGTAAAGGCGTCAGAAAGCGTCTGTAAGTGGAAAAGGGTTAACCCTTTCTAGCGTGTAGACGCACTGGACGCATCTATAGCAGACGGCGTTTGAAAACAGTGAGACAAAAGGATGAAATTGCTGATAAGGAACAATTTCTCCTTTTGTCGAGAGGTTTTCAACTTTGTTCAATAATTATAATTTCATGTATAGAGAGCTTTCCACACTTATGTCTTAATTTTCTCAACTTGAGTCGGTAATCATACGTTCATTTAGATATACATATAGTCCTCATGTGTTTGCCTATATATATTCAAATTCGTTTGCTGCAGATTAGTTGTATGTGGGAAAGGGTTAACGGACAGTTAAGTGCATCTGTGTGTATGCGCATATGTGCGACCGCTTCGGTGGTGTAGTGGTAGAGCGTCCGCCTCGGTACGGGAGGTCGCTCGTTCCATCCCCGGCCGGGTTGAACTAAAGACTTCTAAAATGGAAGTAATGGCTGCCCTTATTGGCGTTCATGGTTGCGGAGAGAGTGAACTTACTCTGGAAACGCCGTGATTGTTCAATGCGGTAAAAACACCAAACAATTAAAGCGTCCCCGAACCTTCACTGTTCTCAAGTGTCATAAATTATTTTTTGGCGGCCGCTACTATTTTGTTATGATTGACGTTTTACGTTCTTTTCAAATGTATTAACTTTATCGCGATGACAGAACATTTATACATGGACCTCATAATTGACCGAGTTCCGGAAGCTCAGTCGGTAGCGACGCGGGCTGTCAATCCGGGCCAACATTCTCTCCGACGTTTGACGATAGTAACTGTGGAAAACGTAATTCGTCTTCTACCAAATGGGCTAACAGTCTATGTGTAAAAGCAGCCAGTTCCTTGGAAAGTATGTTGTGTGGAGTACTGGTGTGAGAAAGCCTGAAAACATATTGTCATGAGTAGGTGAACTGGCCAAAAATGATGTAATCGGCGTTAAACTTCAATCAATCAAAACCCAACCCTTTATTAACAAACCAGTAGGCTAGGAAATCTGTCAATGGACTCTCAACAATGACCTCCGCGAGCGAGGATCAAACCCGAAACGTCCGGTTCAAAAATATATCATGCTAAACATCTTGGCCACGTGGGGTTCCCCGGACGTTGCTTAATTTAATTCGAAAATTCTTTCGGTAAACATGCATGTATTTTATTGCAAATATGCATGTTTGAATTACAAACATACATTTTTTGTTATAAAAGTAACAGAATATGTAGAAAAAGGGTCTCTGGCCCCAAGTTCTTTTTACTAAGACTTTTAGGCCATCGTAAATTGTCAAAACCGTTCAACAAGTACAAAAGTACAAAAGCTAAAAAAAACATAAGTAACAATCTGACCGTAACCGTAAACTATATGCACCGAATGTCAGTCAATGGGATTTATAAAAACACCAAACTCTAGTTAGTCAAACAGTTAATAGAGCTCCGTCGGGCGGAAGTGGGGTCTAAATGTATCCCCGTTCCGACACACTAATCAAGGGTATGAAAGCGGAACCAGTAAGGTCTACAGTTTTAGATAACAACTAATTTAGATTGTCTAAGTATGGGCGGGACAGTGAATGTTCTGGTTATACTGTGTTGGTACACAGGCTCGTCCGAGTCTTCACTATCCGAAGACGCACCAAAATGCTCGTAATCACGTGACAAGGCGCTTACTAATAGCTGTCTCTATGAAATGCCGTGCTTGTCCACAATACAGAGTAATGGGCCTTTGGTCAGAAATTCACATAATAACTAAATGACATTTATGGCATCTTTACTCTGTACTAGTAACCCTTCCACCAACCATTTAACTTGATATTTAACCTTCCCCAGTAACTCAGTCGGCAGCGACGCGGGCTGTCAATCCAGGGGTTGTGAGTTCGAATCCCGGCTCGGCCAACTTTCTTTCCGACGATTGACAAAAGTCAATGCGACATACGTCATTCGTCTTCCACAAATGGTCTAAGTCTATGTGGAAAAGCAGCCAGTTGCTTGGGAAGATTGTTGTGTGGAGTACTGGTGTGAGAAAACCGGCAAATGCATGAGTAGGTGAACTGGCCGCCGTGATATAACTGAGAAATTGTTAAAAATGGCGTTAAACCCCAATCAATCAATCAATCAATCAATCAATCAATTAACTTGATATTTAAAAAACATATGGGAATAAAATACGGAGAATTAATTTCTCAACATTTTTTCCCGCAACGTTTTTAAAATCTCTACGTAATACGATATTTTCGATTAGGGTGAATATGGAACTTCTGGAAACATATCGATAAATATATGTGGAATTTCAATTAATTAAATTAATGCATTTTTCAAAAATCAAACTTTTCCAGTATAGAAATTTTTATAATTATATTTCTCCATTTGCCCCAATGAGTTTAACTCTATTCATTAATCATACTATATCATTTATAGAGATTTCCATAATTCTGACAAGATGGTTTCAAAGTTATCTTTGATGTTTGAGGGAAAGGGTCCTTTCCGACATGTAATCAATCTGCAGCAGACGATTCTGAAATTATCAGGTCCAAAATAAATAAATTCTCTAGAAATGATAGTATGATTATTGAATAGATTATGAGCAATTTCTCCATTTGCCATAATGCTTTCAATATTCGTCTGCTCCAGAGGCGTCAGAAAGCGTCTACATAAGGAAAATGGTTACGATAATGGGGGATCAGGGGACCTAAGACAGTCCCTGGCGATCTCCTGGCGAGGTATTTCTCGTAATATAGTGACTACTTAGGCACGTAGTTTATTGTAGTTGATCGCAGTTGGTCGTAGTTTATTGTAGTTGGTCGTAGATTATCGTAGTTGATCGCAGTTGGTCGTAGTTTATTGTAGTTGATCGCAGTTGGTTGTAGTTTATTATAGTTGATCGCAGTTGGTCGTAGTTTATCGTAGTTGGTCGCAGTTGGTCGTAGTTTAATTAAGTTGATCGCAGTTGGTCGTAGTTTAATTAAGTTGATCGCAGTTGGTCGTAGTTTAATTAAGTTGATCGCAGTTGGTCGTAGTTTAATTAAGTTGATCGCAGTGGGTCGTACTTTAATTAAATTGATCGCAGTGGGTCGTAGTTTATTATAGTTGATCGCAGTTGGTCGTAGTTTATTATAGTTGATCGCAGTTGGTCGTAGTTTATTATAGTTGATCGCAGTTGGTCGTAGTTTATTATAGTTGATCGCAGTGGGTCGTAGTTTATTATAGTTGATCGCAGTTGGTCGTAGTTTATTATAGTTGATCGCAGTGGGTCGTAGTTTATTATAGTTGATCGCAGTTGGTCGTAGTTTATTATAGTTGATCGCAGTTGGTCGTAGTTTATTGTAGTTGAACGTAGTTGGTCGTAGTTTATTGTAGTTGATCGCAGTGGGTCGTAGTTTATTGTAGTTGATCGCAGTTGGTCGTAGTTTATTATAGTTGATCGCAGTTGGTCGTAGTTTATTATAGTTGATCGTAGTTGGTCGTAGATTATTGTAGTTGATCGCAGGGGGTCGTAGTTTATTGTAGTTTATCGCAGTAGGTCGTAGTTTATTGTAGTTGATCGCAGTTGGTCGTAGTTTATTATAGTTGATCGTAGTTGGTCGTAGTTTATTGTAGTTGATCGCAGTTTATTGTAGTCGACCGTAGTTGGTCGTAGTTTATTGTAGACCAGACTCGAGGGGTTGGTTCTCGTATAACGCGGCTCATCCATATTGTTTTTTCTAAACTCTATAAACATTAACTAATGCGAGTTTCTTGTTCCGGTACTTTTGAAACAAATGTCAATGGAGGAGATAACAAAAAACAAAAAAAAAAAACCAGGAAACTCATTAACCTACATGAGTCCACCGCCGTGTCGGGAGAAAAAGGGGGAAGTTAGCGTAAATGTTAACGGTTAACCCTTTTCGACATACAATAAGTATGTGTATCAGACGACTTCGAAAATATATTTGAAAATCGTGAAAAAAATCCGTCAATAAGGGATTAATTATTAAATGAAATTGAAAATATTGTGGCAAAAGGTGAAATTGCTCATCATGACATTTCTCCTTTTGTCACAATGTTTTCAAAATCACGTGACACGGCGCGTACTTATATCTGTCTCCATGAAATGCCGTGCTTGTCCATAATACTGAGTTATGAGTCTTGATTGTAGTTGATGGTAGTTGATGGTATGTGATGGTAGTTGATGGTAGTTGATGGTAGTTGATGGTACATGTAGTTGATGGTATGTGATGGTAGTTGATGGTAGTTGATGGTAGTTGAAGGTACATGTAGTTGATGGTAGTTGATGGTAGTTGATGGTACATGTAGTTGATGGTAGTTGATGGTAGTTGATGGTAGTTGATGGTACATGTAGTTGATGGTAGTTGATGGTAGTTTATGGTAGTTGATGGTAGTTGATGGTAGTTGATGGTAGTTGATGGTAGTTGATGGTAGTTGATGGTAGTTGATGGTAGTTGATGGTAGTTGATGGTAGTTGATGGTAGTTGATGGTAGTTGATGGTAGTTGATGGTAGTTGATGGTAGTTGATGGTAGTTGATGGTAGTTGATGGTACATGTAGTTGATGGTAGTTGATGGTACATGTAGTTGATGGTAGTTGATGGTAGTTGATGGTAGTTGATGGTAGTTGATGGTAGTTGATGGTAGTTGATGGTAGTTGATGGTAGTTGATGGTAGTTGATGGTAGTTGATGGTAGTTGATGGTACATGTAGTTGATGGTAGTTGATGGTACATGTAGTTGATGGTAGTTGATGGTAGTTGATGGTAGCTGATGGTAGTTGATGGTAGTTGATGGTAGTTGATGGTAGTTGATGGTAGTTGATGGTAGTTGATGGTACATGTAGTTGATGGTAGCTGATGGTAGTTGATGGTAGTTGATGGTACATGTAGTTGATGGTACATGTAGTTGATGGTAGTTGATGGTAGTTGATGGTACATGTAGTTGATGGTAGTTGATGGTAGTTGATGGTAGTTGATGGTAGTTTATGGTAGTTGATGGTAGTTGATGGTAGTTGATGGTAGTTGATGGTAGTTGATGGTAGTTGATGGTACATGTAGTTGATGGTAGTTGATGGTACATGTAGTTGATGGTAGCTGATGGTAGTTGATGGTAGTTGATGGTAGTTGATGGTAGTTGATGGTAGCTGATGGTAGTTGATGGTACATATAGTTGATGGTACATGTAGTTGATGGTACATGTAGTTGATGGTAGTTGATGGTAGTTGATGGTAGTTGATGGTAGTTGATGGTAGTTGATGGTAGCTGATGGTAGTTGATGGTACATGTAGTTGATGGTACATGTAGTTGATGGTAGTTGATGGTAGTTGATGGTAGTTGATGGTACATGTAGTTGATGGTAGTTGATGGTAGTTTATGGTAGTTGATGGTAGTTGATGGTAGTTGATGGTACATGTAGTTGATGGTAGTTGATGGTACATGTAGTTGATGGTAGTTGATGGTACATGTAGTTGATGGTACATGTAGTTGATGGTAGTTGATGGTAGTTGATGGTACATGTAGTTGATGGTACATGTAGTTGATGGTAGTTGATGGTACATGTAGTTGATGGTAGTTGATGGTAGTTGATGGTACATGTAGTTGATGGTAGTTGATGGTACATGTAGTTGATGGTACATGTAGTTGATGGTACATGTAGTTGATGGTACATGTAGTTGATGGTAGTTGATGGTACATGTAGTTGATGGTAGTTGATGGTACATGTAGTTGATGGTACATGTAGTTGATGGTACATGTAGTTGATGGTAGTTGATGGTAGTTGATGGTAGCTGATGGTAGTTGATGGTACATGTAGTTGATGGTAGTTGATGGTAGTTGATGGTAGTTGATGGTAGTTTATCATAGTTGATGGTAGTTGATGGTAGCTGATGGTAGTTGATGGTAGCTGATGGTAGTTGATGGTAGTTGATGGTAGTTGATGGTAGTTGATGGTAGTTGATGGTAGTTGATGGTAGTTGATGGTACATGTAGTTGATGGTAGCTGATGGTAGTTGATGGTAGTTGATGGTAGTTGATGGTAGTTGATGGTAGTTGATGGTAGTTGATGGTACATGTAGTTGATGGTAGCTGATGGTAGTTGATGGTAGTTGATGGTAGTTGATGGTAGTTGATGGTAGTTGATGGTAGTTGATGGTAGTTGATGGTACATGTAGTTGATGGTAGTTGATGGTAGTTGATGGTACATGTAGTTGATGGTAGTTGATGGTAGTTTATGGTAGTTGATGGTAGTTGATGGTAGTTGATGGTAGTTGATGGTAGTTGATGGTAGTTGATGGTAGTTGATGGTAGTTGATGGTAGTTGATGGTAGTTGATGGTAGTTGATGGTAGTTGATGGTAGTTGATGGTACATGTAGTTTATGGTAGTTGATGGTACATGTAGTTGATGGTAGTTGATGGTAGTTTATGGTAGTTGATGGTACATGTAGTTGATGGTAGTTGATGGTAGTTGATGGTAGTTGATGGTAGTTGATGGTAGTTGATGGTAGTTGATGGTAGTTGATGGTAGTTGATGGTAGTTGATGGTAGTTGATGGTAGTTGATGGTAGTTGATGGTACATGTAGTTGATGGTAGTTGATGGTAGTTGATGGTAGTTGATGGTACATGTAGTTGATGGTAGTTGATGGTAGTTTATGGTAGTTGATGGTAGTTGATGGTAGTTGATGGTAGTTAATGGTAGTTGATGGTAGTTGATGGTAGTTGATGGTACATGTAGTTGATGGTAGTTGATGGTAATTTATGGTAGTTGATGGTACATGTAGTTGATGGTAGTTGATGGTAGTTGATGGTAGTTGATGGTAGTTGATGGTAGTTGATGGTAGTTAATGGTAGTTGATGGTAGTTTATCATAGTTGATGGTAGTTGATGGTAGTTGATGGTAGTTGATGGTAGTTAATGGTAGTTGATGGTAGTTGATGGTAGTTGATGGTAGTTAATGGTAGTTGATGGTAGTTGATGGTAGTTTATCATAGTTGATGGTAGTTGATGGTAGTTGATGGTAGTTGATGGTAGTTGATGGTAGTTGATGGTAGTTGATGGTAGTTGATCGAAGTTGATGGTAGTTGATCGTATTTGATGGTAGTTGATGGTAGTTGATGGTAGTTGATGGTAGTTGATGGTAGTTGATGGTAGTTGATGGTAGTTGATGGTAGTTGATGGTAGTTTATCATAGTTGATGGTAGTTGATGGTAGTTGATGGTAGTTGATGGTAGTTGATGGTAGTTGATGGTAGTTGATGGTAGTTGATCGAAGTTGATGGTAGTTGATGGTAGTTGATGGTAGTTGATGGTAGTTGATGGTAGTTGATGGTAGTTGATGGTAGTTTATGGTAGTTGATGGTAGTTGATGGTAGTTCAATATTTTCACAATTTGTCTGCTGCAGAGGCGTCAGAAAGCGTCTATATTTGGGAAAGGGTTAAGATTCGGACAAGACTGCGTGTGTGTTATTCACATACAATATATTGAAATAGGCTCAAATAATAATTAGAATAAGGTGAATCCTTGTTTAACCCTTTCCCACATATTACACATGATTGCTACAGCTGACGACGTTGAAAACATCTAGGCATGGCAATGGAAAATCTTTATTAATTATAGTATAATCGATGAATAGAAGAGAAAACATTGTGACAAAGATGCATTTGCCCAATATGAGAAATGCTCTCCTTTGCTACAATGTTTTCAAAAGTCGTCTGCAATATACAGCGTTAAACTGCGTGTATATGTGGAACATGGTCAATGTGAACTCATTTTTATGATTTTATAAACGATATGATAAACCCGTATCTTGCTGAATACACGCCTTTAATCAACAGTTGTGAACAATTATAAATGTGTGAAGTTTTATATTAGTCTACATAGCTCGCTTCTCACCGATCATCAATTCTTCACAACTAATGTTAAATAGATATGCCAGGTTATGGAGAGAACCTACAACAACCATAGCTCGCTTCTCACCGATCATCAATTCTTCACAACTGATGTTAAATAGATATGCAAGGTTATGGAGAGAACCTACAACAACCATAGCTCGCTTCTCACCGATCATCAATTCTTCACAACTGATGTTAAATAGATATGCCAGGTTATGGAGAGAACCTACAACAACCATAGCTCGCTTCTCACCGATCATCAATTCTTCACAACTGATGTTAAATAGATATGCAAGGTTATGGAGAGAACCTACAACAACCATAGCTCGCTTCTCACCGATCATCAATTCTTCACAACTGATGTTAAATAGATATGCAAGGTTATGGAGAGAACCTACAATAACCATAGCTCGCTTCTCACCGATCAATTCTTCACAACTGATGTTAAATAGATATACAAGGTTATGGAGAGAACCTACAACAACCATAGCTCGCTTCTCACCGATCATCAATTCTTCACAACTGATGTTAAATAGATATGCAAGGTTATGGAGAGAACCTACAACAACCATAGCTCGCTTCTCACCGATCATCAATTCTTCACAACTGATGTTAAATAGATATGCCAGGTTATGGAGAGAACCTACAACAACCATAGCTCGCTTCTCACCGATCATCAATTCTTCACAACTGATGTTAAATAGATATGCAAGGTTATGGAGAAAACCTACAACAACCATAGCTCGCTTCTCACCAATCATCAATTCTTCACAACTGATGTTAAATAGATATGCCAGGTTATGGAGAGAACCTACAACAACCATAGCTCGCTTCTCACCGATCATCAATTCTTCACAACTGATGTTAAATAGATATGCAAGGTTATGGAGAGAACCTACAACAACCATAGCTCGCTTCTCACCGATCATCAATTCTTCACAACTGATGTTAAATAGATATGCAAGGTTATGGAGAGAACCTACAATAACCATAGCTCGCTTCTCACCGATCAATTCTTCACAACTGATGTTAAATAGATATGCAAGGTTATGGAGAGAACCTACAACAACCATAGCTCGCTTCTCACCGATCAATTCTTCACAACTGATGTTAAATAGATATGCAAGGTTATGGAGAGAACCTACAATAACCATAGCTCGCTTCTCACCGATCATCAATTCTTCACAACTGATGTTAAATAGATGTGCACGGTTATGGAGAGAACCTACAACAACCATAGCTCGCTTCTCACCGATCATCAATTCTTCACAGCTGATGTTAAATAGATATGCAAGGTTATGGAGAGAACCTACAACAACCATAGCTCGCTTCTCACCGATCATCAATTCTTCACAACTGATGTTAAATAGATATGCAAGGTTATGGAGAGAACCTACAACAACCATAGCTCGCTTCTCACCGATCATCAATTCTTCACAACTGATGTTAAATAGATATGCAAGGTTATGGAGAGAACCTACAACAACCATAGCTCGCTTCTCACCGATCATCAATTCTTCACAACTGATGTTAAATAGATATGCAAGGTTATGGAGAGAACCTACATCAACCATAGCTCGCTTCTCACCTATCAATTCTTCACAACTGATGTTAAATAGATATGCAAGGTTATGTAGAGAACCTACAACAACCATAGCTCGCTTCTCACCGATCAATTCTTCACAACTGATGTTAAATAGATATGCAAGGTTATGGAGAGAACCTACAACAACCATAGCTCGCTTCTCACCGATCATCAATTCTTCACAACTGATGTTAAATAGATATGCAAGGTTTTGGAGAGAACCTACAAAAACCATAGCTCGCTTCTCACCGATCATCAATTCTTCACAACTGATGTAAATAGATATGCAAGGTTTTGGAGAGAACCTACAAAAACCATAGCTCGCTTCTCACCGATCATCAATTCTTCACAACTGATGTTAAATAGATATGCAAGGTTTTGGAGAGAACCTACAACAACCATAGCTCGCTTCTCACCGATCAATTCTTCACAACTGATGTTAAATAGATATGCAAGGTTATGGAGAGAACCTACAACAACCATAGCTCGCTTCTCACCGATCATCAATTCTTCACAACTGATGTTAAATAGATATGCAAGGTTATGGAGAGAACCTACAACAACCATAGCTCGCTTCTCACCGATCATCAATTCTTCACAACTGATGTTAAATAGATATGCAAGGTTATGGAGAGAACCTACAACAACCATAGCTCGCTTCTCACCGATCATCAATTCTTCACAACTGATGTTAAATAGATATGCAAGGTTATGGAGAGAACCTACAACAACCATAGCTCGCTTCTCACCGATCAATTCTTCACAACTGATGTTAAATAGATATGCAAGGTTATGGAGAGAACCTACAACAACCATAGCTCGCTTCTCACCGATCAATTCTTCACAACTGATGTTAAATAGATATGCAAGGTTATGGAGAGAACCTACAACAACCATAGCTCGCTTCTCACCGATCAATTCTTCACAACTGATGTTAAATAGATATGCAAGGTTATGGAGAGAACCTACAACAACCATAGCTCGCTTCTCACCGATCAATTCTTCACAACTGATGTTAAATAGATATGCAAGGTTATGGAGAGAACCTACAACAACCATAGCTCGCTTCTCACCGATCATTTCTTCACAACTGATGTTAAATAGATATGCAAGGTTATGGAGAGAACCTACAACAACCATAGCTCGCTTCTCACCCGATCAATTCTTCACAACTGATGTTAAATAGATATGCAAGGTTATGGAGAGAACCTACAACAACCATAGCTCGCTTCTCACCGATCAATTCTTCACAACTGATGTTAAATAGATATACAAGGTTATGGAGAGAACCTACAACAACCATAGCTCGCTTCTCACCGACCAATTCTTCACAACTGATGTTAAATAGATATGCAAGGTTATGGAGAGAACCTACAACAACCATAGCTCGCTTCTCACCGATCAATTCTTCACAACTGATGTTAAATAGATATGCAAGGTTATGGAGCGAACCTACAACAACCATAGCTCGCTTCTCACCGATCAATTCTTCACAACTGATGTTAAATAGATATGCAAGGTTATGGAGCGAACCTACAACAACCATAGCTCGCTTCTCACCGATCAATTATTCACAACTGATGTTAAATAGATATGCAAGGTTATTGAGAGAACCTACAACAACCATAGCTCGCTTCTCACCGATCATCAATTCTTCACAACTGATGTTAAATAGATATGCAAGGTTATGGAGATAACCTACAACGACGTTTGTGTGTCATGAGTCCGATAAGATGACAGTACAAAGACCATTCAAATTTGTTGTGTGCGTTTTTTTTTTTTTCTTTTTCTTTTTTTTACGTTTTTCTAGCGTTATCTGTCACATTCGTCACATTGGTTAGAGCGGTTTGATTTCAGTGGTGCTCCGGGTCAACGAATCGTCTACAGGGGCGTAGCTAGGGTAAAGAGAGTGTGTACGCAATTTTTTAGGGGGAAAAAAAATTCCCCTCTATATCGTCTGTGGTGACTTTTAGGAGCATTTCAGTAGCAAAATATGACTGATCTTGATGGTGAAATAAATGTATTTTCTAGGAAATTTTGAGATAGTAAAATGTGTTGCATTTGTCATTTTGCGTTATTTTATACTTACGCCTACCCCAAGTCAAGTTTTTATTGCAAATTTGAACTTTTAAAAATTTCAGTACTGGAGACATTGTGTACGCAGCTATGTATTACATTGCGTACATTCAGCTACGCGCCTGGCTTCGCCGGTGTAGTAGTAAAAAAGCGTCCACATCTGCGGGAGGTCGCAGTTTCGATCCCCAGTCGGGTCATACCAAAGACTTATAACATGGTAGTAATGGCTGTCCCCTATCTCTCTCTTTCCCCCCACACACACACACTTGCCGCTCAGGGTTGCGGGGTTAGCATTACGTCTGACTGGCTAGTGTAAGGATAAATGGACCAGATGTACCGGTAATTTACCCAGGAAACACCGTGATATAACTGAAAAAATGTTGAAAGCGGCATAACAATACCAATCAATCAGTCAATCAACCAACCCGGTAAACCAATCCTAAACGTAATTATAACACGTGTGGTAGGAGACCTGACAGCGCACCAATACTAAAAGAATCTTAAAGAATACTGCTTTCACCCTTTCCCTCATACAGACGCTTTCTGACGTCTCTGAAGCAGACGACTTTTGAAAACATTGTGGCAACAGAAGAAATTGCCCATGATGAGAAATTTCTCCTTTTGCCACAATGTTTTCTTCTTTTAGTCATTGAGTATCCATTCAACTATAGAGATTTTCCATTTTTTTTGACAAAATATGTTCAACGTCGTCTGCTGCAGATTTCTTGTAGTTTGTGGGAAAGGGTTACATAAGTCTACGACGTATACGACTAACAGTGCAGAGTCAGATCAGGCTGCACAAAATCATTTCGTATCATTTCGTTTTGGCATTCACCTTTCAGGCACAATAATATGATCCGTCCCGCGATAAGACCATCTGCGTAATGGCATCTGCGTAATGGCATCTGCGTAATGTATCGACCCAGATCAGCCTGCGCAGTTCGCGCAGACTGATCAGGACCGACACATTCCGTATAAGGCGGATAGAGGTATAGAGTAATGATTCCTGAAACAGAAAATCCACAGGAGGCGAACAGTGTCTATTCGGGTAAGCCTGCGCGGCATGCTTCGGCTGATCCGGGTCGATACTTTACGCAGAGTCCACAATGTTGGTTTCCTCCCGAGACGGCTCACATGTTAATATTTCCGCGTTTGTGTAAATACATTAATAAACGAGAAAGACCTTGAATGACGTAACGCATCAATTAGTCCATTGTTATATCATTTAAATAATCAATCTATCGATACATCGGTCTAACACTTTGTCACGCACAGGGGCAGATGACGTTTGAAAACAGGGTGACAAAGAGAGAAATATTGCTCATAACGAGATTTCACCTTTTGTCACAAGATTTGCAACTTTATTCAATAATTGTTTTGTTTTTTTAATTTATAAAGAATGTTTTTTATGTGTCAGTCGAAAAGGGGGTTTTGTTTCCTTTCTGTATCTGCACAACTAAACAATTGGAGCGACATTTCGTTCCTTTGTCATATCACGTCTATATTAGTCATTAACCCTTTCCAACATACAACAAAACTGCAGCAGACGACTATGACGATATCTAGGCAAAAATAGAGAAAATCTCGGTAAATAGAAGTTCAAACATTGAGAAGAGATCAAAACATTGTGGCAAAAGGAGAAATTGCTCATCATGCGCAATTTCTCCTTTTGACACATTTTTTTCAAAAGTTCTCTGCTGTATAGACACACTGGACGCAGCTACAGCAGACGACGTTTGAAAACAGTGAGACAAAAAGATGAAATTGCTGATGATGAACATGTTCTCCTTCTGTCGAGAGGTTTTCAACTTTGTTCAATAATTATTCGTTCATGTATAGAGAGTTTTCCATACTTTTGCCTAAATGTTCCCAACTCAAGTCAGTAATTATACTTTCATTTATACATTGTTTCCATGTTTTGTCTTTTATCTATTCAGATTCGTCTGCTGCAGACGAGTTGTGTGTGGGAAAGGGTTAACGGAAAGTTAAGACCCTGGTACATCTGTGTGTATACAGAGGTTCGATCGCCTCGGGTGCGGAAGGTCACGGGTTCTATCCCCGGCCGGGTTGAACCAAAGACTTCAACAATGGAAGTAATGGCTGCCCTTCATGGCGTTCATAGTTGCGGAAAGAGCATGTCGACTGACTGGCCGTTGTCAGGATAAATAGACCAGTAGTAACTTACTCTGGAAACGCCGTGATATAACCGCACTGTTGTTCAATGCGGTGTAAACCACCAAACAATCAAAGTGTCCCCGAACCTTCACTGTTCTCACTGAGTGTCATCAATTATTTTTTTGGCGGCCGCTGCTATTTTATTATGATTGACGTTTTACGTTCTTTTCAAATGTATTAATTTTATCGCGATGACAGAACATTTATTCATGGAGCCCTTAATTGACCGAGTCCCGGAAGCTCAGTCGGTAGCGACTCGGGCTGTCAATCCGGGGGTTGTGAGTTCGTAGCCAGGCTCGGCCAATATTCTCTCCGACGTTTGACGATAGTAACTGTGGCAAACGTAATTCGTCTTCTACCGAATGGGCTAACAGTCTAAGGCAGCCAGTTCATTGGAAAGTATGTTGTGTGGAGTACTGGTGTGAGAAAGCCTGAAAATATCTTGTCATGAGTAGGTGAACTGGCCGCCGTGATATGACCAAAAATGTTGTAATCGGCGTTAAACTTCAATCGATCAAAACACAGCTCCTTATTAACAAACCAGTAGGGTAAGAAATTTGCCAATGGGCTCTCAACAATGATCTCAGCGAGCGAGGATCAAACCCGAAACGTCCGGTTCAAAAATCCATCATGCTAATATCTTGGCCACGTGGGGTTCCTCGGACGTTGCTAAAATTGATTCGAAAATTCTTTCGGTAAACATGCATGTATTTTATTGCAAATATGCATGTTTAAATTACAACCATACATTTTTGTTTACAAAAGTAACAGAATATATAGGTAAAGGGTATCTGACATCAAGTTCTTTTTAACCCTTTCGCTCATATAGACGCTTTCTGACGCCTCTGCAGCAGACGGCTTTTTTAAAACATAGCGACAAAAGAAGAAATTGCTCAAAACGAGCAATTTCTTCTTTTGCCACAATGTTTTCCCCTTAAAGTCATACGTTATCCATTCAATTATAGAGATTTTCTATTTATTAACAAAATATGTTCAAAGTCGTCTGCTGCAGAATTGTCATATGAGGGAAATGGTTAATAAGACTTTTAGGCCCTCGTAAATTCTCAAAACCGTCCAACAAGTACAAAAATTAAAAAATCATAAGTAGAAAGGGACTAGTAATCTGACCCTCACCGTGAACTATATGCACCGAATGTCAGTCACTGGGATTTATAAAAAACACCAACCTCTAGTTAGTCAAACAGTTAACTGAGCTCCGTCGGGAGAAAGTGTGTCTAAATGTATCCCCGTTCTGACACACCATTAAAGGGTATGAAAGCGGAACCAGTATGGTTTACAATTCAAGAGTACAACTTTAGTTTGTTTAAATACGGGCGGGGCAGTGAATGTTCTGATTAGATTGTGTGAGTACACAGGCTCGTCTGAGTCTTCAAAATCCGCAGACGCACCAAAAGGCTCGTAATCACGTGACACGGCGCGTACTAATATCTGTCTCCATGAAATGCCGTGCTTGTCCATAATACAGAGTTATGGGCCTTTGGTCAGAAATTCACAAAAGAAAAAAATGGCATTTATGGCATCTTTACTCTGCACTAGTTACCCTTGCACTTTAACTTGATATTTAGCCTAGCCCCAGTAGCTCAGTCGGTAGCGACGCGGGCTGCCAATCCAGGGGTTGCGAGTTCGAATCCCGGCTCGGCTAACTTTCTTTCCGACGATTGACAAAAGTCAATGCGACATGCGTCATTCGTCTTCCACCAATAGTCTAAGTCTATGTGGAAAAGCAGCCAGTTGCTTGGGAAGATTGTTGTGTGGAGTACTGGTGTGAGAAAACCAGGAAATGCATGAGTAGGTGAACTGGCCGCCGCGATATAACTGAGAAATTGTTAAAAACGGCGTTAAACCCCAATCAATCAATCAATCAATCAATTAACTTGATATTTAAAAGACTCTGAAAACATATGGGGATAAAATACGAAAAACTAGTATCTCTAATATTTTTCCATTTGCCACAATGAGTTCAACTCTATTCACTTATCATACTATCATTTATAGAGATTTCCATAATTCGGCCAAGATGTTTCCCAAGTCACCAGCTACATGTTTGTTGTATGAGGAAATGGGTTACCCTACATGCAATAAATCTGCAGCAGACGATTTTGAAATTATCAGGTCCAAAATATAGAAAATCCATTTGCCATAATGATTTCAATAGTCGTCTGCTTCAGAGGCGTCAGAAAGCGTCTACATGAGCTTCAGATGCGTCAGAAAGCGTCTACATGAGCTTCAGATGCGTCAGAAAGCGTCTACATGAGCTTCAGATGCGTCAGAAAGCGTCTACATGAGCTTCAGATGTGTCAGAAAGCATCTACATGAGCTTCAGATGCGTCAGAAAGCGTCTACATGAGCGTCAGAGGTGTCAGAAAGCGTCTACTTGAGCTTCAGATGCGTCAGAAAGCGTCTACATGAGCTTCAGATGCGTCAGAAAGCGTCTACATGAGCTTCAGATGCGTCAGAAAGCGTCTACATGAGGGAAAGGGTTACGATCATGGGGATCAGGGGACCTTAGACAGTTCCTTTGTGATCTCCTGGCGAAGTATTTCTCGTAATATAGTCACTACTTAGGCACGTCTATGACTCAACCTTATCATATCATTTACCCGTAGTGATTTTAGTATCGTCTGCTTTAAACCGATTCTCGCATACGACATTTCTGCAGCAGACTAATTTAAAAACGTGGTTGACGAAGATTAGGAAGCGCCAGGGGCCAAGGATCAATACCTGTGCGACTTGGGACGAATTAGTTACAATAGTAGTGACAACTCAGGACAATTCTATCATGTGATAGTTTTAATTTCCTCTGCTTTGAAATTATCCGAGTGAAATATTTCAACATCCGTGAAATTGTAAGACTAATTTCTAAGAAGGCATTGGCATCATGAGCAATTTTTACCTTTCTACTTTTTCTTCCAATTAACTGGCAACGTTCAACAATTTGAAGTCACTGCCACTGGAGGAGGACAAAATACATCCCGAATAAGGAGATGATTGAATTTAAAAGAGGGGAGTATGTACAGAGGTTGTTTATACACAAGGCTATAAAAGGGTTAGATAAAGTGAGTGGTTACTTGTATCTTAAATGGCTGAAGTGACCCAGCTTGCACAATATCTGGTGGCAGGTTGTTCCAATCACGAATGGCTCGGGGAAGAAAAGGTATTTGCGGCAATCGAGGGTATTTGAAAGACGTTGAGTATATGTTCCTTGAGAATCTATGTGGGGACCAGCCTCACGTTCCTTGAGAATATATGTAGGGGACCAGCCTCATGTTCCTTGAGAATATATGTAGGTGACCAACCGCATGTTCCTTGAGAATATATGTAGGGGACCAACCTCATGTTCCTTGAGAATATATGTAGGGGACCAGCGTCATGTTCCTTGAGAATATATGTAGGGGACCAGCGTCATGTTCCTTGAGAATATATGTAGGGGACCAGCGTCATGTTCCTTGAGAATATATGTAGAGGCCAGCCGCATGTTCCTTGAGAATATATGTAGGGGACCAGCGTCATGTTCCTTGAGAATATATGTAGGGGACCAGCGTCATGTTCCTTGAGAATATATGTAGGGGACCAGCGTCATGTTCCTTGAGAATATATGTAGAGGCCAGCAGCATGTTCATTGAGAATATATGTAGGGGACCAGACCAGCCTCATGTTCCTTGATAATATATGTAGGGGACCAGCTTTATGTTCATTGAGAGTATCTGTGGGGACCAGCCTCATGTTCCTCGAAAATCTGTGTAGGACACCAGCCTCATGTTCCTTGAGAATATATGTGCGGGACTCGCCTCATATTCCTTGATGATCTATGTAGGGGACCAGCTTCATGTTCCTTGAGAATCTATGTGAGAGACCAGACTAATGTGCTTGTTAATGAATACATGGTCATTATCGATCCTGTACAAAATCGCAAGCCTAGTATTCCTCATTCGGTCTTCAAGGATCTCCAACCAAGGTTATCAATTCTTTTTCTAAACTACAGCGGTTTTCGTATCTGTTTGTCACAAAGCGAGCGAGCAGCCCATCTTTGCACCTTTTCTAATCGGTTGATGTCGTTGTCACAAGCGTACACTACAGTGCTTTAGGGGTTCCAGGGTGTGTTTTCTTCACTTGGGTAGAAACCAATGTTAATGGGGTGTTAATGTATTATACAAATTATACAAGCCAGTTGAAAATGGTTACTGTCATTTTGGACCAAATCGGCATTCTCTACTTTCACTCTCAAACAAGGTCAATACTAAAAGAAATCAAATAAATCATTTCCAGTGCTGCATACTATACACATTTGCAATGATTTTAACTCAATGTCATATATATGCAATGCAGTCTGGTGATGGTATACACTCATTTCTACGCAACCAGAGTTTTTTTTAGGGACTATTTGGGTGTAGATCATCATGTCAGCGGATATATTTGGCGTAATTTGACCTTGATAATGATGGGCATTTTCTTCCTATCGTAACAGCATCTCGAAACCTAAACGATTACATTAATTTGGCAGGTTATACTAATGAACATAATTAAAATCAACAGTTTTCCTTGAAAAAAATCGCATTATACACTACCTCAAGTAAAATCATTATCAACACTTTTTCAGATAAGGAAATTGTCCGAAACGTTCCGAATAATGTCAACAAAAAATCGATCACAATCCAATATTCAGGTGTAAAAACTGTATGCCGGATAACATTTCATGATTTTGTCATTCAATAACAGTGCGTGCATTTAAGGTAAATAGGTTTGTATTGTTTAAAGTTGCATACGGAACGTTAACATGTTCTTTGCACTGTTAAATTTAGTTTGCAGTGCTAATTCTACTAGCTGTAGTGAAGCAAGTCACCCATAACCACGATGATCAAACACACGTAATGAATCACTCTGAGGTTCAGATAAGGACGGGTATTCAGCTTTCCCCCCACAATTGTTCTCTTTTTATTAAAGCAAACCCTATATTGTGGGTACTCAAAATAATCGTCTCACTGAGACGATTCTTTTGAGTACCCACAACATATGGTTAGAGAGTCAAATAAGGATTTTAGAACATGCTAAGCGCTCCTTATCTAGAGCTCAGAATCACGATTTGTGCAGGAAAGCGTGACGTTTTTTAACCCCAATTTTGTAAAATATGAGATAAATGAGTTTGTGTTTTATTCACTTCCTCTTTTAATACAGAAATCTAGATAAGGAGGCTTTAGCAGGTATTTGTCACACAATAATTGTTCTAATTCAAGCTCTTAAGCTATTTAAATTAATTGTCTTACTTAAATGATTCTTTTTGAGTACTCATAACATATAGTTTGAGAGTAGAATGTCTTTTTTTTATTAGAAAATGCCATCATCTAGAGCTCATACTGAGTCATGGTCTCAACATTGCAACATTATAATATTGAGGGCTTGGCGTGAAACGGTTGTAACTAAAATTGGTAATTTTTTACCAAGGTTAATCACCTCGCCATAAAGTCTTTATAAGTGTTAAATCATTTTTCTTGGTAAACAATGGAAATTTAGGTGCCATTGCTCGTTTTGAGCAATCGCACCTAAATTTGCATTGTTTACAAAAGGGTCGAAATTGCCCCTAAACCAGGGTTTTCAAAATAGGTTTTAAGTTACAACTGTTTCACGCCAAGCCCTCAAATTATATATTTATCGATTTGAATTGTCAAATTATAAAATCGCAGTGTTCTCACCGACCGAAGAGGTACTGGTCTTGTCTCACCTATATTTCTCTTATGACTCTACAAAACTCTATTTTGTTGGTACTCTTAGTCTCAAGAGATGATTATATTGAGTACACAGTGTGTACTCAGAATTCCCAAAACACATGAGACTCCTGTCAGACATTTGGTCTGACTTACCAAATATTTCTGTCAGACCTCATGCTCAACTGTCAGACCAAACAATTTGCAACATCGGAAGTTTGATTTGAAGAGAGTAGTTCTTTGTCATTTCGATTTATTGACAGCAATCAACTTTCATCAGTAATTATACCTTCAATTATAGAGATTTTGCATTTATTTTTTAGTAGACATTTTTAATGTCATCTGCTGCAGATTTCTTGTATGTGGGAAAGGGTTAAACAAACCAGTGTTTAAAAAAAAAACTGAATGCAATTAACAGTGTTCATTTGCAAATTTATCTGTTGTGCTAGACATTTTGGACTGACAAGAAAGGATTTTAGTCGGACCTTTCAAGAATCTATCAGTCAGGTCTGAAGGTCTGACAGACTTTCGGGAAGTCTGTGTACTCAATATAATCATCTAAAGGGTACTCTTAGTCTAAAGAGATGATTATGTGTGTACTCAATATAATCATCTCTTTAGACTAAGAGTACCAACAAAACAGAGTATTGTAGAGTTATAAGACAAATATACACAGCATAGGGTTTGAGTGTCAAATAAGTGTTTCCGAATTTGAAATACTTGCCTTATAAATCTTCTCTAGAGCTCTGATAAACGCATTCGAGTACAGAAACCTTGACTTCTTGAGCTCTGTAATCTTCTTTTGTTTTATCTAATTCTTTAAAGATTAGCTCAGATAGGACTTTGGTTGTTTAAAGGTTTTCTGTTCATGGGAAACTTACTGCGATGGCACTGGTAAATATATGGCTCTCTATGGAATACATTTTATTACTGGCTTTCTTCTTCATTTGTTGCGTTCTATTCTAGATGCCATAATAATGCAATTATTTATTGGAATTTGCACTTTAAATAGATTTTAATTAATTTCCATTTATAACCATTCTAACCAAACTTTTTGTTTGTTTGAGTGTAGTTGTTGTCTTTCTTTGCCTTGAAGCCTAGACCCGGTAGCTCATTCGGTAGCAATGCGAGCGGTCGATCCAGGGGTTGTGAGTTGAACCCCAGCTCAGCCAACATTCTTTCATACGTTTGACAAAAGTCACTATGACAAGCATCATTCGTCTTTCACCAATGGGCTTACAGTCTATGTGGAAAAGCAGCCAGTTGATTGGAATGAATGTGTGTGGAGTACTGGTGTGAGAAAACCAGGAAACATGAGTAGGTGAACTGGCAGCCGTGATATGACTGAAAAAATGTTGAAAACGGCGTTAAACCCCAATCAATCAATCTTTGCTGTGTTAATTATAATTCCCAGTATTTCTGTTAAGTTGAACCTGATACAATCATAATGCTGTCATTCAACAGAGTCACAGTAGCTCTGTTGAAAACAGCGTGGTCTGTAAATCCAGGGGTTGTGAGTTTGAAACCTCGCTCAGCCAACATTCTTTCCGACATTTTGCAAAGTCAAATGTGTCTTTTACAAATTGGCTAACAGTCTATGTGGTTAAGCAGCCAGGTGCTTGGAGAGACTTTTGTGAGGAAGCCAGGAAACACATGTAGAGCAGATGTTGAAAACGGTGTTAAACTCCCAACTGCTCAATCAAGTCTGTTGCACCTGGAACGCCTAGAAGGGGAACCACTATCACCACACCATCAGTACTTGGGTTGCAATCAGAAATTCTGATCGTGTTATGTGGTGTGATGGTGATTTATGTCAATCTCTGGTCTCCAGCTCTCTAACCCTTTCCCTCATACGACAATTCTGCAGCAGACGACTTTAAACATATTTTGTCAAAACATAGAAAATCTCGATAATTGAATGGATAACCTATGACAAAAAGTGGAAAACATTGTGGCAAAAGGAGAAATTGCACGTTCTGTGCAATTTCTTCTTTTGTCACTATGTTTACAAAAAGCCGTCTGCTGCAGAGGCGTCAGAAAGCGTCTATATGAGGGAAAGGGTTAAGCAGAAACCCTTACAACCATATAGGTTGTGCACTGTCTTGGTATAAAAGAACAGCTTGCCTATGAATTCTGGAAATACAAATAATTGTACATGTGTACCATTACAGTTTTCCAAGTGGCTAATTAAATTCTTCCCCCATACCATTACAGGGTACCAAGTGGCAAAGTAAACCATTCTCTCATACCATTACAGCGTACCAACATAACCAAGTGGTCAATTAAAGCCTTCCCTCATACAATTACAGGGTACCATGTGGCAAATTAAATCCTTTCCTCATACCATTACAGGGTACCATGTTGCCAATTAAGCACTTCCCTCATACCATTACAGGGTACCAAGTGGCCAATTAAACCTTCCTCTCATACTATTACAAGGTACCAACCTTCCCTCGTACCATTACAGGGTACCAAGTGGCCAATTAAACCTTGCTCTCATACATTTACAGGGTACCAAGTGGCCAATTAAACCCTTACCTCATATAACAATTCTGCAGCAGATGACTTTGAAATCATCTTATTAAACATATGGTTAACCTCTTTATATTAAAGTTTAATCATTAAATTAAGTTGAAAACATTGTTTTAAATTCAGAAATTACTCATTATATGTAATTTCTCCTTTTGTCACAATGTTTTCAAAAAATGTTATCTGCACAGGCATCAGAAAGTGTCCATATTTGGGAAAGGGTTAATTCAAATTGGTTTTCTGCATTATAAGCTTACACATATATCTTGAACAAGGATAAGGAAATGTTTTTCCCTTTCCCACCTGCAGATGCATTTTGACGCAATAGCAGCAGACGACTTTTGAAAACATTGTGGCCAAAGGTCAAATTGCTCATGATGAGCAATTTGACCTTTGGCCAGAATCGTTCCAACATTATTTTACAATTAAGCTATCTTTTATGGAGATTTTTCCGGATTTTGTCAGTATGTTTTCAAAGTCATCTGCTGTAGATTTGTTGTATACAATGTGGGAAAGGGATATACTTATGATTTGTTTTTCATGCCCCTAGAGTAGTCTAGTTAATCCCTTAGACCACTTTGAAAATATCTAGGCAAAGGAGGAGAAAATATCTACATGTATATATATGAAAGTTAATATATGATATATGAAAATTATTAAATAGAATTAAAACCATTGTGACAAAAAAGGAAATTGCTGGTTCTAAGCAACTTGTTCTTTTGCTTCAATATTTTCTAAATTCGTCTGCTTCAGACGTGTCAGAAATGTCTGTATGTGTGAAGAAGTTAAACACTCTACCATTATCTCTTCAGCTTCAATAAGGTTTTAACCCTTTCCCTCATATAGACGCTTTCTGACGCCTCTGCCGCAGACGGCTTTTTGAAAACATAGTGACAAAAGAAGAAATTGCACAAAACGTGCAATTTCTCCTTTTTCCACTATGTTTTCCACTTTTTGTCATAGGTTATCCATTCAGTTATGGAGATTTTCTATGTTTTGACAAAATACGTTCAAAGTCGTCTGCTGCAGAATTGTCGTATGAGGGAAAGGGTTAAACACTCTACCATTATCTCTTCAGCTTCAATAAGGTTTTAACCCTTTCCCACATACAGTTGATCGTTGATGCAGTAGACGACTTTTGAAAATTTTGTTGCAAAGGAGATATTGGTCATAATACTTATTTCTCCTTTCACCACAATATTTTCAACTTTATTCAAAAATTGTTCTTTCATTTATAGAGAGTTTTCATACTTTTTACAAAGATGATATCCAAGTTTTCTGTTGCAGATTTGTTTTATGTTTGAAAGGGTTAAGACATTTAAATATGTACCTTCTTTAGGCTTTTAGCTATCTGTATATCTGTACAAAATTGTTTTATATTTTTATTTCAGTTTTTATTTCAGCCTTGATTTGCACTTTCCCTTGGATATTCATACATGTATGTACATGTATAATGCATGCATGTATGTATTTACACAACACAATTTGTGGAATTTAATGGACTTTCCAAGTTATTAAATTAAGACAATTCAGAATGGCATCTGAGGTAAAGTTGATCACAGTGCATCTATGTAATGTTACATGTAACCATCAAGTATAATCACTAATTAACAATTTATTTGCAGTTGAAAGAATTTAACCCTTTCCCTCATAAGACAATTCTGCAGCAGACGACTTTGAACATATTTTGTCAAAACATAGAAAATCTCTATAATTGAATGGATAACCTATGACTACAAGTGGAATACATTGTGGCAAAATGAGAAATTGCCCGTTTTGAGCAATTTCTTCTTTTGTCACTATGTTTTAAAAAGCTGTCTGCTGCAGAGGCGTCAGAAAGCGTCTATATGCGGGAAAGGGTTAATTATAAGAGAATACTCCCCTACTTATCTGGACCTCTGGAGAATTGGCTCTCAGATTGTTTGTATGTGTGTTATAGGGTTAATCTAAAACTGACTGAGAATTACTTCTTATCAAAAAGAGAAGCAATCATTGCAGAATGTCACAATTATGTTTTTCTGAAAGTGACAACGTGAAAGCAAAACCTGACACCAAAGGTTAAATGATCTGTTCTCAGATATCAACTCTGTGCTCCAAATAATAATTCTGATTGCTGATTGGTCAATTACAAGAATGAAGGTGTTATTGACCAATCAGATGTCCAGCATTCAACACAAATAAACATAAATTTCCAGTTTTGGAGTCCGAGTCTACGTGTCTGTTTATCTTTAACCCACAAACACTCATCAGATAAGTTTGAAATTGTCGAGTCAGAGATATGGAAAAAATCTCTTTCGATGAAAGAATAATCATCGACTAGAGTTGAAAACGATGCTGCAAAATGAGAAATTACTCGTCATATGAAATTTCTCCTTTTGTCATGCACAGTTTTCAAAAGTCGTCTGCAACAGACATTTCAATTGGTGTCAACAGGGTTAACCCCTTTACCACATACAGACCCTCTCTGACTCCTCTGAAGCAGATGACTTTTGAAAGCATTGGGACAAAAGAAGAAATTGCTCAAAACGTTTTCAACTTTGTTCAATAATTGTTTTTTCATTGATGAAGAGTTCACATATTTTTGACTATACATGTATGTTTCAGAAGTGGTCTGCTGCTGATTTTTTGTATGTGGGAAAAAAGGGTTAAGAAAAAAGGAAATTTATAATTTATGTGACAAAGTGATGATTAATGATTATACATGTATATATATTGATCCCTGTGATCATGGTCTATTAATGTACGGTACTGTTGAATTATGCTTTTTGTGGTTGAAGAAATGCTTCAGTATATATTGGGCTATGTGTTTAATTTGAGGGACTTTTAGCATTTTATCATCAGCTTTAATTGCACTCAATTCTGATGTCAGACATTTAAGGCATCAACCCCTGCCCTCATATCGACGCTTTCCGACACCTCTGAAGAACCTTTTTAAAACATGCAACTTGAGAAGAAATTGCTCAAAATGAGAAATTTCTCCTTAAAATTGTCACCATGATTTCAACTCTTTTTAATTATTGTACTTTCATTTAAGGGGAGTTAAATTCCAACAATTTGTGTAATATGTTGAATGTCGTCTGCTGCAGAGTTGTTGCATGTGGGAAAAGGTTGATTAATTTGTACAAACTATGGATAATTGAACTTGTTTTTATCAATGTGGAAAGTGATACAACTAGTTCCTACAGACATGAATGTCCATGTTGTTAACCCTTTCCCCCATACAACTAGTTCCTACAGACATGAATGTCCATGTTGTTAACCCTTTCCCCCATACAACTAGTTCCTACAGACATGAATGTCCATGTTGTTAACCCTTCCCCCCATACAACTAGTTCCTACAGACATGAATGTCCATGTTGTTAACCCTTTCCCCCATACAACTAGTTCCTACAGACATGAATGTCCATGTTGTTAACCCTTTCCCCCATACAACTAGTTCCTACAGACATGAATGTCCATGTTGTTAACCCTTTCCCCCATACAACTAGTTCCTACAGACATGAATGTCCATGTTGTTAACCCTTTCCCCCATACAACTAGTTCCTACAGACATGAATGTCCATGTTGTTAACCCTTTCCCCCATACAACTAGTTCCTACAGACATGAATGTCCATGTTGTTAACCCTTCCCCCCATACAACTAGTTCCTACAGACATGAATGTCCATGTTGTTAACCCTTTCCCCCATACAACTAGTTCCTACAGACATGAATGTCCATGTTGTTAACCCTTCCCCCCATACAACTAGTTCCTACAGACATGAATGTCCATGTTGTTAACCCTTTCCCCCATACAACTAGTTCCTACAGACATGAATGTCCATGTTGTTAACCCTTTCCCCCATACAACTAGTTCCTACAGACATGAATGTCCATGTTGTTAACCCTTCCCCCCATACAACTAGTTCCTACAGACATGAATGTCCATGTTGTTAACCCTTTCCCCCATACAACTAGTTCCTACAGACATGAATGTCCATGTTGTTAACCCTTTCCCCCATACAACTAGTTCCTACAGACATGAATGTCCATGTTGTTAACCCTTTCCCCCATACAACTAGTTCCTACAGACATGAATGTCCATGTTGTTAACCCTTGCCCCCATACAACTAGTTCCTACAGACATGAATGTCCATGTTGTTAACCCTTTCCCCCATACAACTAGTTCCTACAGACATGAATGTCCATGTTGTTAACCCTTTCCCCCATACAACTAGTTCCTACAGACATGAATGTCCATGTTGTTAACCCTTTCCCCCATACGACTAATTCCTACAGACATGAATGTCCATGTTGTTAACCCTTTCCCCCATACAACTATTCTGCAGCCGACCACTTTGAACTTATTTTGTCAAAAAATAGAAAATCTTCAAAATTAAATGGATAACCTATGACTGAAAGCTTTTTAAAAACATAGTGACAAAAGAAGAAATTGCTCAAAACAAGTAAATTTCTCCTTTTTGTCACAAGTTTTCCACTTTTAGTCATAGGTTATCCATTCAATTATAGAGATTTTCTATTTTTTGACAAAATATGTTCAAAGTTATCTGCTGCAGAATTGTCGTATGAGGGCAAGGGTTAAACCCCAATCAATCGATCAATGTAAATCAACCAGTTTCAACTCTTAATTGTCACACTTTCTAAGCGTTTTACAGATAGAAAACAATATTATCATTGAAAAGAGTTACTCTTAAGCTTGAAAATATTCCAAAGAAAATGGGGGGGAGGGTGTCATGTATTATGCAAGAAAGAATTCAACCTGCAACCTGTTATCATCATAACATAATCAAAATACAAAAAATGATCAAATAAAACATATCTAGTGCATCCTTATAATACACATTTACAATGGATTAAAACCTCAATGTATTTTGGTGAAGGTTTACACTCATTTCTACGCAAACAAATATTTAAAGGACTACATGTATTTGGCTTCGATCGGCATGAGAGCATGCATATGTTTTTTGCGTAATTTGTCCTTATATGCACATACATCATGTACATTTAAGTGTGTGATCATGCACATAATTATGTAAACTAATCATTGCCTTTGGTGTATATTTGCCTCTTTATCCCCCTACATGTATGTGTAAACACTTCTTTATGAGAAGAAATATCTGAATTTTTAAAAGTTCTTAAATTATAAAAAGAAAAGAAACCAAAAGATGAATTATACTCTCCTTACCTATATATACTTCTTGTGAGCATTCACTATGTTTTCAAAAAAGCCGTCTGCTGCAGAGGTGTCAGAGAGCGTATATATGAGGGAAAGGCTTGAGCAGCCAAATTTATACTCTCCCCTGGGTGGCTGGTAAATAATCCTTTCCCACCTATAGATGCATTTTGACCCAAAAACAGCAGACAACTTTTTGAAAACATTGCTCAAAACAAGCAATTTCTCCTTTTGCCACAATGTTTTTAACACTTTTATATACCGGGTATGTATACTTTCTTATTTGGAGATTTTTCACATATTTGCAAAGATGTGTTCAAAGACGTCTGCTGCACATTTGTTGTATTGGAGAAATGGTTAACCCTTTCCCATCTGCAGACAACTTTTGAAAACATTGTGGCCCAAGGTGAAATTGCTCATGATTAGCAAATTTCTCCTTTGGCCACAAAGTTTTCAACTTTATTTAACAATTACGCTATCTTTCATGGAGGTTTCATCAGGTTTTTGTCACGATGTTTTCAAAGTCGTCTGCTGCAGATTTGTTGTATGTTTGACAGTATATATTTATTGTTATTCCTCATGCTGTATAATAGCTGCACCTGATACTGTTCTGTTCTGCCCCCGTAGCTCAGTAGGTAGTTACACAGGCTGTCAATCCAGGGGTTGTGAGATTGAATCCCAGCTCAGCCAACATTCTTTCTGACGTTTGACAAAAGTCACTGTGACAAGTGTCATTCGTCTCTCACCAATGGGCTAACAGTCTATGTAAAAAGCAGCCAGTTGCTTGGAAAGTATGTTGTGTGGATTACTGGGGTGAGAGATAGCCAGGAAACAAGTAGGTGAACTAGCTGCCGTGATATTACTGAAAAATTGTTGAAAATTAAACGCAAATCAATCAATCTAGTCTATTCCCGATAGCTCAGTCGGTAACGACGTGGACTCTCAATCCAGGAGTTGTGAGTTTGAATCCCGGCTCGGCCAACTTTCTTTTCGACGATTGACAAAAGTCAATGAGACATGCGTCATTCGTCTTCCACCAATGGGCTCAGTCTATGTGGAAAAGCAGCCATAAATTGCTTGGGAAGATTGTTGTGTGGAGTACTGGTGTAAGAAAACCAGGAAATGCATGAGTAGGTGAACTGGCTGCCGTGATATGACTGAAAAATTGTTGAAAACTGCATTAAACCCTAATCAATCAATTTGTTCCAGCTGTTGAAAGCTGTATGACATTTCATGCTTTAGATGAGTGAGTTTGGGATACTTTATGGGATTTATGTATAAAGGATATTAAAGTTATTAGAGCACTAATGTCATTATATCTGTAACAAAAAAAACATCATTCACATCTCATTAATCATATTAAGTTCACACATTTCAATTAATTCATTAATCCAAATCTATTACAAATTGACTAACATCACTTGAAAACTGAATTTCGGGATTGACGACCAACAAAGATCCTAATTAATCCATTTCCACATACAGATGCATTCTGACGCCTCTGCAGCAGATGATTTTGAAAACATGGTGCCAAAATGAGAAATTGCCGAAAACGAGCACTTTCTTCTTTTGCCATAATGTTTTCATCTCTTTTCAGTAGTTATAGCCGAGCCCCGGTAGCTCAGTCGGTAGCGACGCGTGCTGTCAATCCAGGGGTTGTGAGTTCGAATCCCGGCTCGGCCAACTTTCTTTCTGAGGATTGACAAAAGTCAATGCAACATGCGTCATTTGTCTTCCACCAATGGGCTAAGTCTATGTGGAAAAGCAGCCAGTTGCTTGGGAAGATTGTTGTGTGGAGTACTGGTATGAGAAAACCAGGAAATGCATGAGAAGGTGAACTGGCCGCCGTGATAAAACTTAGAAATTGTAAAAAACGGCGTTAAACCCCAATCAATCAATCAGTAGTTATACCTACATTTATTGAGTATTTCTGTGTTTTTACATAGATGCCTTCTGCTATAGATTTGTTGTATGTACATTGGAAAGGGTTAAGGGATTTATGTATAAAGGATATTATAGTTAAAAGAGCACTTATGTCATTATATCTGTAACAAAAACATCATTCACATCTCATTTAATCATATTAAGTTCACAAATTTCAATTAATTCATTTATCCAAATCTATTACAAATTTACAAACATCACTTGTAAACTGACTTTCGGGATTTACGACCAACAAAGATACTAATTAATCTGCGCCTTCAGTAATAAATGTTATCTGGAGAATTGTAATGAGAATTAACCCTTTCCCACATATATGAAATCTGCAGCAGACGCCTTTGAAAACAGCTAGGCAAAAGTATGGAAAATCTCTACAAATGATCGATTATATAGTTATTGAATCGAGTTGAAATCATTGTGGCAAATGGAGAAATTGCTCATTATAAGCAATTTCTCCATTTGTCACATTGTTTTAAAACGTTGTTTGCTACAGATGCGTCAAGACCTCTACAGACCTCGGAAGTTCTTGTTTTGCTCGAGATGGCCTCAATATATTAAAGTAAAATTGTAATTTGAAACCCTTTCCCACATGTAAATGCTTTCTGAAGCCTGTGCAGCAGACAACTTTTATTAGAATATTATGGCAAAAGAAGAAATTGCTCCTAATTTGTTTTCAGCCAATTTACTTTAATTTTTTAGAGGTTTTCCTTTATTCTGCCAAGATGTTTGCAAAGTTGTCTGCTGCAGATTTGTTGTATAGATTTTATTTGTATAGGGATTTTCCACGTTTTTGAGTAGATAATTTGAAAGGGATTTTCAACGTCTTTGACTAGATGTTTATATAGAGATTTTCTGCGGTTTTTGACTAGATGTTCTTTAACCCTTTCCCTCATATAGATGCTTTCTGACGCCTTTGCAGCAGATGGCTTTTTGAAAACATAGTGAAAAAAGCAGAAATTGCTCAAAACGAGCAATTTCTCCTTTTGACACAATGTTTTCCCCTTTAGTCATAGGTTATCCATTCAATTATAGAGATTTTCTATGTTTTGATAAAAAATGTTCAAAGTCGTCTGCTGCAGAATTGTCGTATGAGGGAAAGGGTTAAGTCATTCTCGCATAATTCTTGTATTTTTGAAAGGTGGGGTTAATGTACGAAACTGAAAGATGCAATTAGACCTGTTTCTGTCAGAGTGTTTCAGCTCTATTTCAGGGTCCTTACCTATCTTTAATGACAGAAGAGTCAATATTGACACAGTTTCATGCTGTGTAAACCATTTCCAACTTGCAGACGCATTCAAACACATAATGAAGCAGACGATTTTTTAAATTGATTCCGACAAAAGGAGAAACCGCGCATAATGACCAATTTCTCCTTCTGCTAGAATGATTTCAACTACAGTAAATAACTATACTTTCATTTATACAGATTTTTCATATTTTTGTCTAGATCATCAGAGTTACGTAGATGTTTTTAATTTTTTTTTTTAACAGATTTGTTATATGTGGAAAAGGGTAAACTGAGATAGGGCCATGTCTGCTTGATAGATTCACCTGTTATGAAAAACTGAAAAAAAATTGTAGTGTTTAACCTTTTCCCCACATTAACTCTTTTCCTGCTTAAGATGCATTTTATCGCATCTGTTGGAGACGGCTTTTTGAAAACATAGTGACAAAAGGAGAAATTGCTCAAAACGAGCAATTTCTCCTTTTGCCACAATGTTTTTCCATTGTTTTATAAGTATACATTTTCAAAGTCGTCTGCGAGAGATTTGCTGTATGTGGGAAAGGGTTAAATAAATCTGCAGCAGACAAATTTGAAAATATTACTAAGATATAAATGAAACAATTCTTTTTTATTACCTTGGCAAAAGAAGAAATTACTCATTGATGCTTCAAATTATTAAAGGTATTAAAGCAGTGAAAAATATACATGTATACATAAATAAAACTTAAAATTATTGAAAGGAGATGTAAAGTATCGGCTGTATCGGCAGAAAAAAGAACTAGCCATTAAACTTAACCCACCTCTCCCTCACTTTTCTGACACGTCTGAAGCAGAAGACTTTTAAAACAATGTGAGCAAATCGAGAAATTGATTAACCCTTTCCCTCATATAGACGCTTTCTGACGCCTCTGCAGCAGACAGCTTTTTGAAAACAATCAAGAGAGCAATTTCTCCTTTTGTCACAATGTTTTCCACTTTTAGTCATAGGTTATCCATTTAATAACAGGGATTTTTTATGTTTTGACACGAATATGTGTAATGTCTTCTGCTGCAGAATTGTCGTATGAGGGAAAGGGTTAAGATGAGCAATTTCTCTTTCTGTCACAAAAAGTTCAACTCTATTCAATAAAGAAACTTTTATTTGTAGATCCTTCTGTTGGAAAGTGTTAGGCCACAGTGTGTCTGCTGCAGACGCTTTACAATGTGTCTTTATACGACAATTCTGCAGCAGACGAGTTTAAACATATTTTGTCAAAATATAGAAAATCTCTATAATTTAATGGATAACCTAGTATGACTAAAAGTGAAAAAAACATTGTGGCAAAAGGAGAAATTGCTCGTTTTGAGCAATTTCTTCTTTTGTCACTATGTTTTCAAAAAGCTGTCTTCTGCAGAGGCGTCACAATGTGTCTGCATGTGGGAAAGGGTTGACCAAAAGTGTGAAACATCAGCCAGAGGTTATGTCCTTGTGCATTACAACAGAGGCATTCCAAATATGACATTAGATATGATAGAATATAGCCCGGGAGAAAAGGGGCCAAAACAGGGTCTTAACCCTTTCTCACATACAACAAATCTGCAGTAGACGACCATAACAAATATCTAGGTAAAACATGAAAAATCCCGATATTTAAAAGTTTAATTATTAAATAGAGTTTGAAAACATTGTGAGAAAAGGGGAAATTGCTCATAATATGACTAATTTCACCTTTTGTTACAATGTTTTTAAAAGTCATTCTGCTGCAGAGGCGTCAGCAAGCATATATATGAGGAAAGTTAACCCTTTCCCTCATACGACAATTGTGCAGCAGACGACTTCAAACATATTTTGTCAAAAAATAGAAAATCTCTATAATTGAATGGATAACCAGTATGACTAAAAGTGTAAAACATTGTGTCAAAAGGAGAAATTGTTCGTCACAAAGCGCCTTTATGAGGGAAAGGGTTAATCCTTGCTCTGATTGTGATCCCTAGTATGTTTGGTGATTTTTTAAAACATTTCCATCATTCAACAAATTGGCGGCAAACATCTTTGTAAACATTTAGGCAGAAGTATTGAAACAATTTAAAGTAAAACAATTGGTGAGAGTTGAAAACATAGTGGCAATAGGAGAAAATCCTCATTAGTTGTCTGTCGCGGATGCGTCAACTTGGGTCCGCAGGAGGGAAAGGGTTGATAAAATATATGACTCAGACTCTTAACCCTTTCCCTCATATGACAATTCTGCAGCAGACGATTTTGAACGTATTTTGTCAAAACATAGAAAATCTCCATAATTGAATGGATAACCTATGACAAAAAGTGGAAAACATTGTGGCAAAAGGAGAAATTGCACGTTTTGTGCAATTTCTTCTTTTGTCACTATGTTTTCAAAAAGCCGTCTGCTGCAGAGGCGTCAGAAAGCGTCTATATGAGGGAAAGGGTTAAAGCTCTTCGAAATACTGTTGAAAATGACATTAACCGTTTCCCAAAAACAGACACTTTCTGTAGCAGACTAGCGTTCTTTACGTTTCATGAATGTCACTGTGACAAATGTCCTTTGTCTTCCACCTATGGGTTTACAGTTTATGTGGAAAAGCAGCCAGTTGCTCCGAAATTATGTTGTGTGGATAACTGGTGTGAGAAAGCCAGAAAACACATGAGAAGGTCAACTGGCCAAAATGAAAAATTGATATAAACAGTGTTGAAGCCATAATCAATCTGTAGCAGACTGAGACGTATTGAAAATATTGTGGCAAATGGAGAAATTGCTCATTATTGGGTAATTTCCCATTTTGCCTGAATGTTTTCAACTTTATTCAATGAAGGATTGACTTTTTGAGGAGATTTCCCATTGTCTTGCTCAGATTTTACTTTCATTCATAAATATTTTCGTCTGCTGCAGATTTCCCCCTTTTGCCACATTGTTTTCAACAGTTTTGAATAGTCATACTTTCCTTTATGAAGATTTTCGTCTGCTGCAGATTTATTGTATGTGTGAAAGGGTTGACAGTTATCTTTGACAGTTGACATCAAAAGCTTGTTGACACGATGTTGAAAATGGTGTAAAACAACATTCAAACATACACTATCTATATTATGCTCTACCTTCAGGGTCTCACATTTACCAGTTATCTTTGACAGTTGATATTATATACATTAAGTCTTGGCTCACTGACCGAGGGGGCCTGTGGAGGTCCGAGGACCACCACCGGTCAATTGGCTATTAAAGTCTAAAATTTGACCATTGTTGATTTTCGTTCAAAATGAGAGTTGATTCAATGGACTTTTATCGTTCTTACTCGTACTTTAGTGCATTAATTGTTACTTTTGCTTTTGTTAACAGTACGATAGCCCATAGAACTAAGTTTTGTATAAATGACACAGGATAACATAGTTCTTGTTGAAATTCGGAATGCAATTATTAGAGATCCCTTGTTTTGTACTGTACTAAGAGGTGTGTGTGGAAAATTGATACCTTGTTTTGTACTGTACTAAGAGGTGCATGGGGAAAAATTAATATCTTGCGAGACCGAAGAAGACAATACAAAGCCATGTTTCGCTACTGTTGCACAATTTTCCTTTTATTATATACCGTATATAAATTTTTAAGACAGAATAAAGATATGATATAATTATACATGTACACATTTCTATATTTTCGTGATTGTTCTTAGGTTAGTGTATAGAGCTCTAGACAAGTTGATTATTTCAAATTCTAAAACCTTTATTTGACATGCAAACGCTATTCAAATGAATCGTCTTGGTGTCATACAGTTTGGTTTAGTTTAGAAATATAGATGAAAATATATAGAAAAGACCAGTTAACTCCTCCTTATCTGAGTCTCTGGGTCTTCATAGCTTAAGACTTGATAATACAAACCCTTTCCCACATATAAACAGCCTCGGTGGTGAAGTGGCAGAGTGTCCGCCTTGGGTGCGAGAGGTCACGGGTTGGATCCCCGGTCAGGTCATACCAAAGACTTAAAAAAATGGTAGTAGTGGCTGCTCTCCTTGGCACTCTGGGTTGCGGGGTAAACATTACGACTGACGTGGCTTTTAATTTAGTGTCAGGATAAATGGACAAGTAGTACTGGTAACTTACACAGGAAACACCTTGATATAACTGAAAAATTGTTGAAAGGGCGTTTAACACCAAACAATATACCACATATAGACACTTTCTGACGCCTCTGCAGCAGATGCTTTTTTGAAAACATTCCCATACAGATCAAACCCTTTGCAAAATATTTGCAGAATATGTGCAGAATATATTCCTTTCAAACTACTATTTGCACTCTATTTGCAAATGCTTTGCGGAAAGTAGCTGCAAATACTTTGCAAATATCAATATATCTGGCAAAGGCATTGCAAACGTTAACTTAGATAACTAAAGTAGCTGCAAATACTGTGCAAATACCAACTCTGTCTGTTTATATATATGGCAAATAGTATGCAAATAGTAACTTATTAATTATATAACTGAAGTATAGCTGCAAATACTTTGCAAATACTAACTTAGTCTATTAATATTCTTGCAAATACATTGCAAATACTAACTTTGTCTGTAAATATTCCTGCAAAGGGTATGCAAAGGGTAACTTAGAATTTCAAACAGTGCAAGTAGTTTGCAAACACTAACTTATCCCCTGAATGATATTTTCCAAATACAAAGTTGTTGGACTTCAAAAAAAAATGAGTAACAAAGGTTTGGCAAACAATAACTTTACTATTGAAAAATTGCAAGTACAATGCAAATAGTAACTTTTCTAAGTTAATTTAATACATTTTATAAATGAAATTATTACATCAGTATATTATTAATTAAGGAAAATATCCAAGTTTTATAAATTATTGACTGATTTAACCACTATATATAACCAAAACATGTGTGCAGCTTATATAAAAGTGTGTATATAAATTCAGTATAATTTTACATAAACATGATGTTTTCAGTTGAAAATGCAAAAGCCAAAGATATCTTTGGCTAAAACATACATTCTGTAGCAGACGACTTCAAACGCATTTTGTCAAAACATAGAAAATCTCCATAATTGAATGGATAACCTGTGACAAAAAGTGGTAAACATTGTGGCAAAAGGAGAAATTGCACGTTCTGTGCAATTTCTTCTTTGTCACTATGTTTTCAAAAAGCCATCTGCTGCAGAGGCGTCAGAAAGCGTCTATATGAGGGAAAGGGATTGTCCCTGAAGTGTTCAGGCCCAAAATATAATTTATAAAGAAAATTAAATTCTGGTTTTATTGATGCATGAATCATAACAATCTTTTCAGGAATAAATTGACAATCGTAGTTCGAAGTTTGATTTGCAGGTATTTTTCGATCCACCTGTAGAGTCGCATCAGTTTAAAAATAAATGCGATCACATGATTGATTTGCATATTAATGAGATCACATGATCCAATCAGGTCAAATATCTAACTTCCTGTTGATGTTTCAATCATTTTCCAGTCGCGATTATTTATGAAAATATCGGCACGTAAAGTTAAGAGCATGGTGTTCCGCATCTGGTAAGTATTTATTTTACGATTCAATACATTTGAAAACTTTAAATCAATAACTTTAATTTGATGTAAGAATAAACAAAATCCGTCCACAAACAACGATAGCATGCAAATTTAAAGTTCAAAGGTCACGCTTTTCGAGCATGACTCGGAGGTCAATATACGACGCCATTTTGTCAATATTACCTTGCTTGAGAAAACACACTACAAACCCCGAAATCAGCGCTAATACACAGTCTTGATTAATATTTTGATGAATAATCAGATAATTAATATGATTTTATGAAATAAACCCATTAATATTTGTTATTCAAACATTATACTTAAATTCGTTAAACCCTAAAAGGGTCACGATTACGTAAATTTTCATAATAAGAAAACAATAACAATGGCGAAAATATTCGCTTACGTGCGAGTTTCTAAACAGTTTTAGAAATGAAACACATATACTCTTGTCATTGCATTGCACACTTATTTAGATGCTAGTCATTATTTAAAACGAAGCCAAATTTTTTATTTTGAAATTGCCAACAGGAATTGATTTCGGACAGTCACATTTTCGGATACGGCAAATGTAGCAATGTTGTTGTCATCATACATTTTCGTGGTGGACGTGACACATTATAAATATTATGTGTATTTTCAATGATTTGACATTGTATTAATTAATAAGATGAACCCTTTCCCACATGCAAAGATATCTACCACAGAACTGATTTTTTGAAAACATTGTGGAAAAGGAGGCTTTTTTCAAAACTTATTCAATAATTATATTTTCTCTTATATTAGAGATTTTTTAATCATTTGACATGATATAAAATTATAACCTTACCCACCCGTAGACACATTTGCAACCGATTTTTTAAGACATTGTGGAAAAAGAGGATCTTTCTTCAAACTTAATAACTTATTGCAACATCTGCAGCAGATTTTATTGGCCGGATTGCTTAAGCAATTCCGGTCTATAGATTGGCGATGTCCGTCTGTCCGTCTGTCTGTCTGTCTGTCTGTCTGTCTGTCTGTCCGTCAACATTTTGGTTAAAGTTTTAGGTTAGGCAAAATGGTTAAAGTTTCTGGTTAAGCAAAATCTCAGCACAAGAAAGGGTTGCAAACTTGAAACTTTGCCTGAAGGTAACCAGTAACAAGTTCTATTGATTTCTATTGTTACTTTGACCTTGACCTTAGTTTGTCGATTTTCAAGGTCAAATTGCCGACAATCCGGCCTTACCGTCTTCAGCGGTTTCTTGTTTAAAACATTGTGACAAAGGGGGATTTTTTTCTGCAAACCATATTCAATTATAACACTCCTCAATAAAGAGATTTTCCTTAATTTGACCAAAATGTTTTCAAAGTCACTGATGCAGATCTGTCACATGTTGCAATGGATTTATTCTTAATTGGCTATAATTGCTATAGATAAAGTATAACCTGTACTGAATTCTTGGAATGAAAGTAAAAGACACACATTTACTTTTTCATTTATTTTCATAATTTTATGAATCATGTACATATTTCAGACTTATGACATGATGAATGGTTTATAATGGTATCCAGCCAACACAAGACAATTGATCACCCCTGTCCATCCTGTAAAGATGTTCAATCCCAAAAGAATGCATCAAGAATGACATGAAGATGAAAGATGATGGTGTTATAATTTCAAACATTGAAGCATTGAATGATGATGTCATAAGGTCAAATTTGAAAGATGACAGAGGAATTTTTTTTCTAATGATCTTATGCTGTGTGTTATTGATTTATTTGGAGCAGATCATGCCTAGTGACAAAAGAAGAAATTGCACAAAACGTTACTCACTTTTATAGGTTATCCATTCAATTATAGAGAACTTCTATTTTTTGACAACATATGTTCAAAGTTGTCTGCTGCAGAATTGTTGTATGAGGGAAAGGGTTAAATCATATAAAATATAGAGGTTATTTATTTCATATTTTATTTATATTTTAAATGATGTTTAATTAAAATAAAGCTTAAAATGGTAAACATATATCTGGATTTATACCTTAATTCCCAAGTTTTTAGAATGTAATCTATTTGCAGACTGTTTGCAATCTAGTTGCAGACCGTTTGCAATCTATTTGCAGATGGTTTGCAATCTATTTGCAGACTGTTGCAATCTAGTTGCATAGTATTTGCAATCTAGTTGCATAGTATTTGCAATCTAGTTGCATAGTATTTGTAATCTAGTTGCAAAGTATTTGCAATCTAGTTGCATAGTATTTGTAATCTAGTTGCATAGTATTTGTAACCTATTTGCAGATTTTGCTGTTGAATTGGCTGCAAACATTCTGCAAAGGGTTTTTTGAATGCTTTATGTACCCTTTGCAATCTGTTTGCAGACTGTTTGCACAGATCGTTCCAAATCTACCCGTCTGCAGAATATATTCTGCAAATATTTGTAGAATATATTCTGCAAACACTTTCGCAAACACTTTGCAAAGGTTTGGAATATATTCCGCAAACAGTCCCATTCGTAGGGGTTGTGGCAAAAAGAAGTAATTGCTCAGAACAAGCACTTTCTCCTTTTGCCACAATATTTTTAAGTCTATATTCAATATTTAAACTTTTATTTTTAGAGATTTTCCATATTTTTGCACAGATGATTTCATGATTTGTATACATGTGGGAAAGGGTTAAACAAACATTCATGAAGGTATTGTGTACTTATTTGCAAGGGCAGTGGGCCAAATGATTCATGCACTTGTAAGAATCCGCTGTGGTCGAGTTGTTAGCGTCAGGGATTTGAAACCGGGCATCCCGGGTTCGATTCCCAGTCGCGGCACGACGGTCATGGTGGTTTGTTAACCAAGGGATCATGAATATAACCATGATGTCACCATGATATAACTGAAACATTGTTAAAAACAGCATAAAACCCCAATAAAACAAACAAATAAAACAAATAATGCACTTGTCTTGGGTCATTAATCTTCACAATATTTAATATATTGGATTGGGTTGTTGACAAAGCCTTTCAATGTTTGTAACTATCTATCGATCATGGGCATATATAATTTCATATTTTATTTTCTTGATTTGATATTTTAATCCTTTCCCACATATAGATGCATTTTGATGCTTCTGCTACAGGCTACTTTTGAAAACATTGAAGCAAAAGGAGAAATTGCCACAATGTTTTCAAATCAATTAAATAATTTTACTTTCATTTTTTTGAGATTTTTCATAATTTCGCCTTGATATTTTCAAAGTTCCCTGCCGCTTATTTGCTGTATGTTGGAAAGGGTTAAAGTAATCTGGTTTTAACGTTTCTAATAAACATAACTTATACCCCTTACTAACCCTTTCTCTCATATAGGCGCTTTCTGACGCAGCTGCAGCAGACGACTTTTAAAAAATTGTGACAAAAGGAGAAATTGCTCAATAGAACAATAGAGATTTTTTCCATATTTTTTAGAAGATATTTTCAAAGTCGTCTGCAGATTTGTTGTATGTGGGAAAGGATTAAGATCTCTCTGACCCCATTCTAGGATGACACGTTAGTGGTGGGTAAGAAAGGTAAATATTTGACCAAAGCCGCTAAACCTCAAGTGGCAATATTAACAGTTGATAATGTCATAACACCATGATTGATATACAGGTCCCTCCCCTAAACATTTCCTGATACTCTGTTCACTTTTGAAAACATTATGGGAAAAGGAGAAATTGCTCTTAACCCTTTCCCTCATAAGACAATTCTGCAGCAGACGACTTTGAACATATTTTGTCAAAAAATGGAAAATCTCTATAACTGAATGGATAACCTATGACTAAAAGTGGATAACATTGTGGCAAAAGGAGAAATTGCTTGTTATGAGCAATTTCTTCTTTTGTCACTATGCTTTAAAAAAAGCCATCTGCTGCAGAGGCATCAGAAAGCGTCTATATGAGGGAAAGGGTTAATGAATCATCAATTATACCTTTACCATTTTCAACATACGACAAACTGCAGGAGACGACTTAAAAATATCTAGAATAAATTAAGAAACATCTCTTTAAATGAAAATATAATTTGAATATGTTCAAATGTCTTTTGCTACAGAGATGTCGGAAATCATCTGCCTGATTTGTTGTAAGTGCATGCCATAGGGCTGAGCCCCGGTAGCTCAGTCCATAGCGAAGCGGGCTGTCAATCCAGGGGTTGTGAGTTTGAATCCCAGCTTGGCCAACATTCTTTCCGATTTTTGACAAAAGTCACTGTGACCTGCGTCATTCGTCTTTTACCAATGGGTTGTTTAACAGTCTATGTGGAAAAGTAGCCAGTTGCTTGGAAAGTATGTTGTGTGTTGTACTGGTGTGGGAAAACCAGGAAATGCATGAGTAGGTGGACTGGTCGCCGTGATATGACAGAAAAATTGTTGAAAATGGCGTTAAACCCCAATCAATCAATAAAGCATGCCATAGGAAAGGAGAAGATTAAATAAGTTCTATAAGTGAAAGTTTAAATCAACATATTACCCTCTATTACTTTACTTGGCGCCTATGGTTGGCAAAATATTTAAGTAAATAATATGAAAATGTTATTTTATAGTCAACTCAACCCTTTCTTTTGATAGAACAAATTATCTGTAACAATGCTCCAGCAGATAACATTTACAATCCAAAAAGGAAACATGATTTATTTTCATTTCTCTTACCAGTTTGACAAAAATAACAAACAATTGTTTCTTGCTTAAATGTCTTGGATTTTGTTTTATAAATGAAACTTTAATTAAACTCTTTCCCACATAAATGATCAGTTTAAAGGAAAGGGATAAAGATTGATATACAGGTCCCCCCAAAATATCTGATACAAAGTCTACTTTTAAAACATGGGAAAAGGAGAAATTGCTCATAAAGGACATTTAAGCCTTTCCCAGATATAACAAATCTGCAGGGACGACAACGTTTAAAACATTTTGATAAAAACCTGAAAAATCTCAATAAAAGATAGCTTAATTGTTAAATAAAGTTGAAAACAACATGGCCAAAGACGAAATTGCTCATCATGAGCAATTTCACCTTCGGCCACAATGTTTTCAAAAGTCGTCTGCTGCTATTGCATCAAAATGCAGGCAGGTTAATGATTGATATACAGGTCCCCCCAAATTCCTGATACACAGTTAATTTTTGTAAATTATGTGAAAAGGACGAAATATATTCCTTTAAGTTTTTAATTCATTAAGCGCTAAGTAAGGTTGGCGGACCCCGGTCCCCCCTAAATTCCTGATACACTGTCAATTTTGAAAGCATTATGGGAAAAGGAAATCTGGCACGCTTTCCCACATTTATAGAGCAACTTGGCAGACAGCCTTTGAAAACGTTTTTTGGAAGATGACCTTTGAAAACACTGGCAACAGGTGAAATGGCTGATAAATTGACTAATTGTTATCTGTCTCCCTTTCATACATGTAGCTTTTAGAAGCATCTTGGCAGATGACCTTTGAAAACATTGTGGGAAAAGGAGAAATTGCTCATAAAGAACATTGAATTATTGTTATCCTTACCCATGTGTGGAAGCATTTTGAGGCATCAGATGTTGTAGACAAATTTGAAAACATTGTGACAAAAGGAGAAATTTCTCATACAGATGATTTCTGATGCCTTTGAAGCAGACAATTAACTTTTGAAAACACTGGCAAAAGAAGAAATTGCTCATCATTCCTTTTGCCACAATGTTATTTAGTTATTGGATAAATCCATTCAATAAAATAGATTTTTCATTTTTTTACAAAAAACGTTCAAAGTCGTCTGCTGCAGATTTCATTTATGTTGGAATTCAGGGTTTAATTAAAGTTTCATTTATAAAGCAAAATCCAATTAAAGGAAGAAAAATAGACAAGCAAGAACACATTTTTTTTACTGTCAAACTGGTCAGAGATATTGAAAATGAATCATGTTTCCTTTTTCTACAATGTTATCTGATGGAGACATACAGATAATCATTCTGTTCTATTAAAAGAAGGGTTGAGTTTGGTTGACCATAAAATAATTTTTTTATAATATTTACTTAAATATTTTGCCAGCTATTCCGCCAAGTAAAGTAATAGATGATAAAATGTTGATTTAACCTTTCACTAATAGAACTTCATTTAACCCTTTCCTCTCCCTTTCCTCTCCCGTGGCATGCACTTACAACAAATCAGGCAGGCGCTTTATGACATCTCTGTAGCAGACGGCTTTTGAAAATGTGGTGACAAAAGGAGAAATCGCTCCTTTTGTCACAATATTTATTTTCAATAATTATGTCTCATTTAAAGAGATATTTCTTAATTTATCCTAGATATTTTTAAAGTCGTCTCCTGCAGTTTGTCATATGTGGGAAAGAGTACAGGTATAATTGATGCTGCAGATGCGCAAAATATGTGTCTACAAGTGCATTGTTTTTTCTTAACCCAAATTGGGACCTAAATATTCTAAGCCACATTCACAATCAAAAGACTACTCTATTTTAACAAAAGGAGGCCTAAATTTCACAAAACCTGTCTTTCGTCACATTTTACATGTCACTATTTTCACAATTGAAAGGGCCCTGGCCCTGGTCACAACACAGCAAAAAAACCACTAAAGTGAGAAAGGGATAAGAATAAGAAGAAATTAACTTATAACAATCTTCATCTATGTTACAATCTTGTTTTAATATATCTATAGGTGCTACCTATTTACGAAAAAAAAGATAATTATAAACAAAAATTAAAGAGCATACTTTGGCCATAAAAAAGGATTTATAAGTAATTGACTAGACAATAATAATGTAAATGTCATGTTTCTTGCATTATTAAAACATATTTGGAATTCGTATTGATGTTGTCTATTATTTGAACAGAAAATTATAATGAACGAGGTTAAAACATGAGGGCCAAGATGATCCTTAATCGATCACCTGCATTATGGCAAAGAAGCAAATAGATCAGCCCTTTTCTGATGCCACCTGGCGACTGCCTTTTTCAACCAGTCAATATGACTGGAACAAATTATGTAAGGGGTCACATTTCTGCTAAACCCTTTCCCTATTAGAGACGGTTTCTGAGGCCTATGCAACAGACGATTTAGGAAAAGATTGTCGCCACAATAACAATTGCTTCTTATGAGAAAGTTATCCTTTTGCCACAATGTTTGATAAATAATTATACTTTGAATGAGTGAGTCAATAGCTCATGTATAGGAATTTGGGGTCTTTCATGTTGATACCACTTTTTTGCGGGAAACGACGTCGCTCCATTGACGTTACGCCAATATGAAGTGTAACGGAAATGACGTCACGTCCTTCTTTGGCTACGATACAGTCAAAATTTAGTTTCGGGCGTAGAAGGCTAATGCTGTCGTTTTTTTGACGAACGGGAAAACATATTTCTTACAGATTTCCATTTATTTTTTAACTTTTCGTACAAATGTTAATTGCCACATAACACAGCACTTAAATGATCTTAAATACCGATTTAAAAAAAAAAAAAAAAAGCCGACAATAATTTTCAATCTGTGTTTTACGTCTGCTTTTTATACATATCAAAAATGGCGGCCCCCATGGATTTTTCCAGTTTCATTTCAGAAAGCTTCATGGGTTATTGAAAAAAAAAAAAAAAAATCCCCGTTAACTATAAGCGAAAAAACCCATTCATGGTTTTTTTTCGTATTATCCCTTTCCCTCATATAGACGCTTTCTGATGCCTCTGCAGCAGACAGCTTTTTGAAAACATTGCGACAAAAGAAGAAATTGCTCAAAACAAACAATTTCTCCTTTTGCCACAATGTTTTCCACTTTTAGTCATAGCTTATCCATTCAATTAAAGAGTTTTTCCCTTTTTTGACAAAATATGTTCAAAGTCGTCTGGCGCAGAATTGTTGTATGAGGGAAATGGATAGCTAACACACATGAAAACATTATTTATTAACCTATGAAACTGTCTGAAATGGTCCAAACTAGTCGAAGGAGGCAACCATTTTGGATAATGTTTCATGTGTAAAAAAACAGATTGAAAATTATCGTCTTTAATTGAATCAACTAGTTTTAAAGTCAATATTTATTGATATATAAGTGCCATATAATTTTTATTGTCCGGATTGCTCTAGCAATTCCGGTCTATAGATTGGCGATGTCCATCCGTCTGTCTGTCCGTCCGTCAACATTTTGGTTAAAATTTCAGGTTGAGGCAAAATCTCAGCACTGGCAAGGGTTACAAACTTGAAACTTTGCCTGAAGGTAACCAGTATCAAGTTCTTTTGATTTCTATGGTTACTTTGACCTTGACCTTGGTTTGTCGATTTTCAAGGTCAAATTGTCGACAAACACGCCTTACCGTCTTCAGCGGTTTCTTGTTTACTAACATTCTTACAAAACACGGAGCAGGTGATCAGGTTTCCATTTCTTGAGTTGGGTCACTTAACCCTTTCCCACCAGCCGACGTATTTTGGCACAATAGCAGCAGACGACTTTTCAAAACATTGTGGCCATGATGAGCAATTTCCCCTTTGGCCACAATGTTTTCACCTTTATTTGACAATTGAGCTATCTTTTATTGAGATTTTTCCTCAATATGTTTTCATAGTCGTCTGTTGCAGATTTGTTGTATGTGGGAAAGGGTTACATACTTTTAAAATTGTAGTAAATGGTAGTAACGGATTTTCTCATCGGTGCTCAGGATTGTAGGGACAGCACTATGACTAATGCATCGGTGTCGGGATAAATAATACCAGAAGTATTGGTAATATACCCTGATATAACTGTTATATTGTTGAAAGTGGCCTAACACACAATTCAAATACAATTTTGATCAAGTCAGTATTATTAATTTTCATGTTAATGAATAATCTTAGAATGAAACAAATGCTTTATAACTTATCTACAGCAGACAACTCTGAATACATCAGTGCAAAACTATGGAAACTTTTTATAAATGAAAGTAAAGTAATTGAATTGTGCTGAAAATATTTGCAACACTGTTTTGAAAAATTGTCTGCTGCATATTTCAGTCAAAAACGTCTGCATGTGAGAAAGAGTTGAATTATATTCCCCCCCTTTATGGACAAACAATGTTTAGTGAAAACAAGTCTCGTAATGATCATTGTGACATCCTAGATAGAGCACAGAGTTATTCTAGAGTTTTATTGTACTGATATTTGCTGATATTTCACAGATAATCACTTAACCCTTTCCTTAATATAACAATTCTGCAGCAGATGACTTTGAACATATTTTGTCAAAAAATGGAAAGTCTCTATAACTGAATGGATAACTTATGACTAAAAGTGGAAAACATTGTGGCAAAAGGAGAAATTGCTTGTTTTGAGCAATTTCTTCTTTTGTCACCATGTTTTAAAAAAAGCCATCTGCTGCAGAGGCGTCAGAAAGCGGCCATATAAGGGAAAACATTAAATAAAGATTTCTATTTATAGATGGGGTTCAAAGTGCGCACGTCTAAATTTAGACATGTATACGGCGATGCTCACAGGAAAGAACTCTGCTACGAAAACATATCCCTCACACGACACGCCCATGATGGAAATTTCTGCTGCGTCAACCCAAAGTTTGTTGCTGTGGTAACGGAAGCTGCAGGCGGCGGAGCATTTCTCGTTCTTCCAATATCTCAAGTAAGTTTATGCCTTTTCCCACGTACAATAAATCTGCAGCAGACAACTTTGAAAACCTATATACAAAAATGTGAAAAACCTCCATAAATGAGAGTTGAATTATTAAAAGAGTAGAAAACATTGTGGCAAAAGGAGGAATTGCTCGTTTTGAGCAATTTCTTCTTTTGCCACAATGTTTTCAAAAGTCGTCTGCTGCCGATGCGTCAAAAAGTGTCTATATGTTGAAAAGGGTTAACCTATTTACCACAAACATGAACAACAACTTAAACCAATTAAAACATGAGGGCAAATATATGATGTATTTGTAAAATGAAAGAATACAATGGTACCTGTGTAAAGACCCATGGGAAGACAACAATCAAGTTTTTGTTCTCAGGTGGTGTTTAATTGCAGGGTCATTTATGCAGAAAATGAGCAATTGGGAAACCAAACTAAATTATTTTGTCAATAGAGTTGAAATCATTGTGGCTCAAGGGAGAAGTATTGAGCAATCTCCCTTTCGCCACTTGTTTTCAAATGTTGCAGATGTGTCAAAATGCAAAAGGATTAAGTTGTTGTTTGATTCATGTATATTTATATCTTTACCACATACAGAAGCTTTCCAACTCCCAAGATAGGATGGGTGTTGAAATATAATGTAATGTTGAGAGTTTTTTGCACTATTATTTGACATGAATATATTGAGAAATATATATAAGAAAAGATTGAACCTTTGACCTGACAATTTACGTTTTGTTTGTGTGAATTATGTTTTAACCCTTTCCCTCATATGACAATTCTGCAGTAGACGACTTTGAACATGTTTTGTCAAAAAATGGAAAATCTCTATAATTGAATGGATAACCTATGACTAAAAGTGGAAAACATTGTGGCAAAAGGAGAAATTGCTCGTTCTGAGCAATTTCTTATTTTGTCACTATGTTTCCAAAAAGCTGTCTGCTGCAGAGGCGTCAGAAAGCGTCTATATGAGGGAAAGGGTTTAACAGCTTTCAATAGTATTTTAATTTTATGATGGTGTTCCTGGGTACATAACTTATATTATTTTTATCCTGACTCCAGCGCATCAGGCATTATACTGTCCCCACAACCCCGATGGTCAATGAGGGAAGCTACCTTTTTTAAAGTCTTTAGTTTGACCCAAAAACCAGATGTTGTGAGTATTTCAAATTCCAAAATCCTTATTTGACCCTTAACTCATATGTTGAGAGTATTTCGCATTCCTAAATCCTTATTTGACCCAAAAACCCGATGTTGTGAGTATTTCACATTGCTAAATCCTTATTTGGTCATCAAAACCTTATGTTGAAACCCTATGCTGTGAGTATTTCATCCCCGCCAATCCTTTTTTGACCCTCAAACCTTATGTTGTGAGTATTTCACATCCCTAAATCCTTATTTGACCCCCGAACCATATATTGTGAATGTTTCACATCCCTAAATCCTTATTTGACCCCCGAACCATATATTGTGAATGTTTCACATCCCTAAATCCTTATTTGACCCCCGAACCATATATTGTGAATGTTTCACATCCCTAAATCCTTATTTGACCCCCCAAACCCTATGTTGTAAATATTTCACATCCCTAAATCCTTATTTGTCCTTAAAACCCTATGCTGTGAGTTTTTCACATTCCTAAATCCTTATTTGGCCATCAAACCTTATGTTGTGAGTATTTCACATTCCTAAATCCTTATTTGTCCTTAAAACCCTATGCTGTAAGTATTTCATCCCCCAATCCTTTTTTGACCCTCAAGCCTTATGTTGTGAATATTTCACAACCCCAAATCCTTATTTGACCCCCCCCCCCCCCCCCCCCCCCCCCCCCCACCCCCCACCCTATGTTTTGAGTATTACCTTACATCCTTATATGACCCTCAAACCCTATGTTGAGATGATTCTTTTGAGAACCTACAACATAGGTTTAGGAGGTCAAATAAGGATTTTAGAACATGAAAAACGCTCTGTTATCTAGTCCTCTGAACAGTTTATAACTTTTGTTGTTTTTCATATCTTTACAGACGGGTAGAATTCCAATTAATGCGCCAAAAGTTTGCGGTCATGCATCGAGCGTGCTGGACATCAAGTGGAATCCATTCAAAGACAACATCATAGCCTCATCGTCGGAAGACTGTACGGTATGTGTTGATTAATATTGTAATGATGGTCATCATAAATAGGACTTGGGTACAATGCTTGGAATACAAGTTTCTTTATCTAGCCAGGACATAAAATTGGATTAATCTGTACCTACATCATAACCATTGTGTATGTTAATTGTTATGGCTTTGTTAACTTGTCGTTTTTTCTATGTCTTAATTTTTAGCTCGACTTTTGAAAAAAACGAGAGCTATTGTCATGACCCTGGGGTCATCCGGTTAAGGTTTTTTGTTTAGCTCATTTTTTTTCTCCCTATCAGTCGAGCGTCTGTGCCGTACGCGTTGCTCTTGTTATATTGTGAAGTAAATTGTACATTTTATATTCTATTTTTCTGCAAGTACAAACATTGTTGCAGAGCGCAGAAAATAATGGTAGCAATATGGAGCGAATCAGTCTTAGGACGGTCATGGTGGAGTGCCCTTGGGCAAGGCACATTTCCTAGCCTAGTACTGGTTTGTTTACCCAGGGATCATGACTAAGTGAACTGTTGCCGTGATATAACTGAAATAATGTTGAACACGGCGTAAAACACCAATAAAACAAAAAATCGGATCAGAAAGTATAGGGCACGATTATTTATAATTTTATCATAAATACAATAATTAATAATTTTTGCATTTATTTTATTGTAATAATACCTTCTGCTTTCATTGCTCCATTGTCTAATTAAGTTCAAGGTTGAAAGTAATATACTAACCTTTATCGATATTAATATCTTAATTCTTAGATGATGTTATATTTTCCTGACATTTTCTCAAAGCATATGGCTTTTGAAATATCACATCAGGTAAATGATTAATTGAATATTTTGAAGAGGTAAGTGATAAATTGAATATTTTGGACAGGTAAATGATTAATTGAATATTTTGGATAGGTCAAATGATTACCGATAATTGAATATCTTGAACAGGCCAACAGCTGATTAAATATTTTGAACAGGTTAATGATGAATTTAATATTTTGAGCAGGTTAATTATGAATTGAATATTTTGCACAGGTAAAAATCTGGCAGATACCTGACGGTGGATTGAAGAGCAATTTATCCGACTGGCAGGTGGATCTACATGGTCACACCAGGCGGGTGGGGTACGTGGAATGGCATCCGACCGCAGAAAATATCCTTCTTAGTTCTGGCTTAGATTATAAGGTAATTGATATTCAACTATATTAATAACCCCCAGCAGGGCAACAAACAAAGTTTAGGGAGGATACCTCTGAGTGAGCTTGTCAGTCTGTCAGTCCGTCCGTCTGTAGGTCTGATGGATTTAACTGTGTCCTGTAAAATAACTCTTAAAAGGGTTGATAGACGTATCATTGTCTTACACAGGTTTAACCCATTCCTACTTATAGACGCTTTCTGACACCTCTGCAACAGACAAGTTTTTGAAAATATTGTGACAAAAGGAACAATTTCTCACTTGACCCGATGTTTTCAACTTTATTCAACTGTTGAACTGTCATATTTTCCATATTATTGTCTAGATGATTTCAAAGTTGTCTGTTCAGACGTCTGTTAAGAGATGTTTAAAAAAACTGGTCTTGTTCGACTTTAGTTACAAACCACCACAGTAATGTCCCACTTTCAACATGCAACTAACCATTTTTACTTTGGTTACAAGCCACATGTTAATATTAATGTGACAGGACTGCCTGGGTGGTGCAGTGTTAGAGTGTCTTCCTCATGTGTGGGAGGTTGCAGTTCGATCCCCTGACAGATCATACCAAATACTTTAAAAATTGTAGTAATGGCTGCTCGCCTTAGTGCTCACAGTTGCAGGGTAAGGATTACCACTGACTTGCTTGTTTCAGGATAAATGGAGCATTAGAACTGGTAAGTTACCCAGGAAACGCTGTGATATAACTGAAAGATTGTTGAAAGTGGCGTAAAACACACCAAGCATTCAATTTATGTGACAAGGTAGTATATTGGGGGTATTAATCACTTTCTGTGATATCTATAGTCATGTTATGTTGTTTTGTATTGTGTTATGTCTGACCGAGCTCTAGATAAGGGGCGTTTTGCATGTGTTAAAATCCTTATTTGACATTCAAACCCTATATTGTGGGTACTCAAAAGAATCGTCTCAGTGAGACGATTCTTTTGAGTACCCACAACATAGGATTTGATTGAGTAAGAAGAAAGATATTGTGGTGAAAAGACCTGTTCACTCGCTTTCAAAGACTAATGCTAGTTCATCCTCTGACATCTTATTAAGTTTATAAAGCACCAACTGTTCTGTTCATACTCTTGTGTACACATTAGTTGGAGAAACCAATCAGGGAATTTTGTCAGGCACACAACTTTATATTTATGACAACCACAATCCAAATGTGACATTACCTGTCTTCAAACATATTTTATGTTTACAGTGTGTAACATGGAATGTAGAAATGTTAAAACCAGTCAAAATCATAGACTGTACTCTTGATTTCCTTTTTCAGTGAATGCAATGTGATGTAAAACAAGTAGAACCAGTTAAAGTCATAGACTGATTTCATGTTTGTTTTAAACATTGTATGAAATGAAATGTAAAACAAGCAGAACCTGTTTAAATAGACTCAAAAATGCTTGTTTACCTTATGATTTGTAATGTGTAACAAGCTAAACCAGTCAAAATCATAGACTGCCTTCATATTTTAATTTCATAGTGTATGATATGGAATGTAGAACAAGCGGAACCAGTCAACATCATAGACTGTCATACAGATGTTATTTTCTCGATGTCCTGGAACAGAGATGGAAGTTTGTTTTCCACAACTTCAAAAGACAAAACTTTACGGGTTGTAGATCCAAGGGCAGGTAAATGTGTTCAGGTATGTCATCATTTTAGATGTTTCATAAAGTGTTGAACCCTGGTTTCAGAGTCTGACCATCAATCTGGAGGTTGTGAGTTTGAACCCAAGCTTGGCAACCATACTTTCCGACGTTTAACAAAAGTCAATGCAACAAGGGTGTTTGGAAAATGTTGTGGGGATCGCTGGTGTGAAATACCCAGGAAACACATGAAAAGAAACACACTAAAAAAATGGTTGAATTTGCATTTAACCCAAATCAATCAAATTTGTTAAAAGTGTTCAAGGAAAGTCATTGTGATGATCCTGTGTCTGTCGGCAATAATCATGTCAACAAATTCTTCGAACAATATCTCTTAAAACCACTGTCCCAATTTCAACTTTAACTTCAGTTACTGCATCAGAAAGGGGTACAAAGTGTCAGACAAGTGTCTCCTCTGATACTGTCAATCTGAATTCAATATAATATGATAGAAATGTTCCTTAGGTGACCCTACAAGATATTGATTGGAATCATGAAAATGGTCTAGTGGAAAGAGGCAGGCCTGAGGATTTTTGAACAACTTTGAAAAGATACGGAAAGTCTCTAGAAATATAAATACTGAAAAAAGTTGAAAGCAATGTGGCAGAATGAGAAATTGCTTGTTTTGAGAAATTTCTTCTTTTGTCACAATGTTTTCAAAAGTTGTCTGCTGCAGATGCCTCAAAATGCGTCTATAAGCGGAATATTTCTGCGCAAAAAAGTTACCCCATGTTGGTCCTCTTCATCCAGAGCAAATCTCTAAGAGATGACTTAACCCTTTCCCTCATATAGACACTTTCTGACGCCTCTGCAGCATACAACTTTTTGAAAACATAGTGACAAAAGAAGAAATTGACAAAATATGTTCAAAGTCGTCTGCTGCAGAATTGTTGTATGAGGGAAAGGGTTAAAAAAAGGTCGAGGGCTAAAAAGTTGAAAACCCCATAGATAAAAAAATGTATAATTATTGGTGGTATTGAAACCTCTCTGGTCAAAGGAGAAATTTCTCCTCTTGCCTTAACCCTTTCCCTCATACGACAATTCTGCAGCAGACGACTTTGAACGTAATTTGTCAAAAAATGGAAAATCTCTATAATTGAATGGATAACCTATGACTAAAAGTGGAAAACATTGTGACAAAAGGAGAAATTGCACGTTCTGTGCAATTTCTTCTTTTGTCACTATGTTTTCAAAAAGCCGTCTGCTGCAGAGGCGTCAGAAAGCGTCTATATGAGGGAAAGGGTTAATGTTTTCAAATCTTTAAAAGTCAAGACACAGCTGGTCTGATACTGAGCTGATTAACCCTTTCCCTCATACGACAATTCTGCAGCAGACGACTTAGGATATTTCTTGACAAAAAATAAAAAATCTCTATAATTAAATGGATAACCTATGACTAAAAGTGGAAAACATTGTGGCAAAAGGAGAAATTGCTCGTTTTGAGCAATTTCTTCTTTTGTCACTATGTTTTCAAAAAGCCGTCTGCTACAGAGGCGTCAGAAGGCGTCTATATGAGGTAAAGGGTTAAGTATAAGGGCCTCATATACATGTAGTCCCAAAACTAAAAAAAACCAAAACCTAGAGGACAATATAAGGGATGTTTTACATCATCTTAATCCTTTCCATTGTCAAGTAAGATATTTTGGAGGTAAGATCAGCTTATTTGATCTTATCTAGCGGAAGACTTGAAAAACATCTTGGCAAAATAATTGTTAAACACTTTAATTGAAAGTGTACTAGATGAAAAGAGTTGGAAAACATTTTTCCTATTGCCACAAAGTTTTCAAAGTCATGTGCTGCAGTTGCGTGAAAATGCTTCTGCAAGAGAGAAAATGGTTATAGATCAGCTGACAATCCCTTTATATTCCCATTTCAGGAGTCAAAAGGCATTTTGTTAGATCAGCTGACAATCCCTTTATCTTCCCTTTTCAGGAGTCAAAAGACATTTTTGCATCAGTTAGACCCACAAAGAACGTGTTTCTTGGTGATACAGGAAAGATCTTCTGTACAGGGTTCAACCAAGGAAACAGGGATCTGGCAATATGGGATATCGTAAGTTGGTTAAAAACTTGGGTTACATTGACTGTTCATGTGTTAACCCTTTCCTTCATAAGACAAATCTGCAGCAGACGACTTTGAACATATTTTGTCAAAAAATAGAAAATCTCTATAATTGAATGAATAACCTAAGACTAAAAGTGGTAAACATTGTGGCAAAAGGAGAAATTACTCGTTTTGAGCAATTTCTTCTCTTGTCACTATGTTTTCAAAAAGCTGTCTGCTGCAGAGGCGTCCGAAAGTGTCAATTGAGTGTCATATACAACAAATCTGATGACTTTCTTCAAATTAGACTTCTGATTGGTCAATTTAGAGAATGAATATGCTTCTGACCAATCAAATACCTGAGCACAAATTCTGAGTACGGATTAAACTTGATTAGTTTTAGAGCCAGAAGTTATTTTGAGCATGGAGTTCGTTTTTGAGCACCAAGAAAATGTTCAGAGTTTTATAGTCTCGGACCCCTTTCCCCCAGGGTTGATGCTCTTACCATTATGCTGTGATCGCGTTAAATAATAAAATGAGTGCATCATAAATAACACCATTTAACCTTTTCTGCATGTAGACACTTTCTGACACCTCTAGAACAGACTACTTTTGAAAACATTTTGGCAAAAGTAGAAATTGAGCAATTTCTCTTTTTGCCACAATGTTTTTCCTCTCTTTTTAATATAAAACTCTCATTTATGAAGAATTTTAACCATTTTGCAAATATGATTTAAAAAAGTTGTCTGCTACAGATATGTTGTATGTGGGAAAAGGTTATGGACAAACAAAGATTATTATTTGCAACAGAACATATACGCTAATACAAAACCAAACCTTTGGACATCTGTAACAAGTGTAAGTTTGGATCAGCCTGCACATTTGTACAGGTCTAATCTGAATCTGCACTGATTGTGAAACACTCCCAAAAGCTTTTTTCACTAACGGACACTTTTTAATGCATATGATGTCGACAATTTTTTCGAAAAACATTGTAGCAAGGGCAGAAATTTCTCCTTTTGCCACAATGTTTTCAACTTTATTCAATAATTACACCGGTAGCTCAGTCGGTAGCGACGTGGGCTGTCAATCCAGGTGTTGTGAGTTCGAATCCCGGCTCGGCCAACTTTCTTTCTGATGATTGACAAAAGTCAATACGACATGCGTCATTCGTCTTCCACCAATGGGCTAAGTCTATGTGGAAAAGCAGCCAGTTGCTTGGGAAGATTGTTGTGTGGAGTACTGGCATGAGAAAACCAGGAAATGCATGAGTAGGTGAACTGGCCGCCATGATATAACTGAGAAATTGTTAAAAACGGCGTTAAACCCCAATCAATCAATCAATCGATCAATAATTACACTTCTCCATATTTTTGTTCAGACATTTTTAATTTTGTCTGCAAACAATTTCATCTGCAGTTTAAATGTGGAATAAATATTTCGTCAAAACATAGAAAATCTCCATAATTGAATGGATAACCTATGACTTAAAGTGGAAAACATGGTGGCAAAAGGAGAAATTGCACGTTTTGTGCAATTTCTTCTTTTGTCACTATGTTTTCAAAAAGCCGTCTGCTGCAGAGGCGTCTGAAAGCGTTTATATGAGGGAAAGGGTTAACAGTTTTGCGACGGATTCCAACGGGATTTTAATTCTTGGACCCCTTATATCGCGTAATACTAGAACTCCAGTGAATATGTTTGCAAGTACAAACTGATATAATCTACATCAGATCTGTAGAATCATATTTGGTGATATATATTTATTTTTTTCCAGAGAAATATGCAGAAGGCTATGTGCCGCAGACAGATTGACAATTCTAACGGGATATTAACCCCATACTACGATCATGATACGAGGATAGTATTCATTGCTGGAAAGGTAGGTTCCTCAACCCTTTCCCACATGCACACACATGTTGACACATCTGCAACAGGTGACTTTTTGAAAACATTTTGACAAAAGGATTTTGCTTTGTCTTGACCCTTTCTCTTAAACGACAATTCTGCAGCAGACGACTTTGAACATGTTTTGTCAAAAGATAGAAAATCTCTATAATTGAATGGATAACCTATGACTTATAGTTGAAAACATTGAGGCAATGACTTATAGTGGAAAACATTGAGGCAAAAGGAGAAATTGCTTGTTTTGAGCAATTTCTTCTTTTGTCACTGTTTTCAAAAAGCCGCCTCCTGCAGAAAGTGATCAAGGTTAGTTATTGAGGTTGCCCTTTGCCGGAGTCCGTCAAAATATTTCTCCTCTGTAACCAGTGGGTCAATTGGGATGACACTTCACAGACAGCATCCTCTCAATTGCTCCACCATAATTTCTTCAATTCTTTTTTGATCCATGCAGAATTCTAGTTTTTATGGCAACCAAAAGAAATAAACTTAAACAATATTTTCCTTCCAAACCGGTTGACTGCTTTGCAAATAGTTTTGTAGAAAAGTTTCTTGGGGGACCATCTTTCAGATTCCTTGAATCCATGTTGATTTGTCAAAAAGTATGGCCACCAGGGGGCGGGCTATTTTGAATGATATGGCTATATTGAAAACTTTAAAAATCTTTTCGATTTCTGAATAATTTCGAAAAATTGTTCATTAGGGGACCCTCTGTCAAATTACGGCAAATACAGCCGCTGTCATGCTGATCTACACCCAAATAGTCCCTAAAAAACCTTTGTATATGTAGAAATGAGTGTATACCATCACCAGAATGTACATTGAGTTTAAATTCATTGAAAATGTGTATAGGATGCACTGGAAATAATTGATTTGATCACTTTTAGTATTTTGACCTTGTTTGAAAGTGAAAGTAGAAAATGCTAAACACTGGTTTTGTCCGGGTCTGATTTGGTCCAAAATGACGATAACCATTTTCGCCTGGTGAGTTTTCTCTTGTATAATGCATGACCCCCACCCCCCATTATCTTTGGATTGTTTTAAAGCTTAGAGGTAACTCTTTTCAATGATATATGGTGTTCTACATGAGAAACGCTTAGAAAGTGTGACAATTAAGGACTGGAACTCGTTAATTTACATGGAAACAAAGAATGGAATTTAGTTGGTGTATTGTAACATTGAAGCCATGTTGATAGGTCGAAAACATGGCCGCCATGGCTGTTTTGCCTCATGGCTAAAGTGATAACTTTAAAGATCTTTTTCAAAATTATCTGTCCGATTTCCAAATCATTTTGTAAAAATGTTTCTTAGGTGACCCTCATTCAGATTCCTTCAAACCATCAAGAATCTGGCCGCTTTCCAAATGTTCCTTTACAAGATAAGAGGCAAGTTTGTTGGTAAAAAGTTATTGTGGTAGGCATGACAAATCACATTGCATAATTTAGGTGAGAGATCCTGGGACATCATGGCCCTCTCGTTATGTAGTAGTTTTATACTACTTTCAACAATATTCCAGTTATATCATGGCATTTGTCAGCTCTATTCAATATATATGTTTTCATTTATAGAGATTTTACACATTCTTATCTAGATGGTTTAAAATTCTTCTGCAGCCCAATTCCTGTTTGTGTGAAAAAATTAACCCTTTGTCAGTTGCAAAAACGAGACTAAAGTGTTGCTTTTCAGGTGGTCGCAACAGCATCAGGTAGACGAAGATCCATTCTTACATTATATGTATTGTTAACAATTCTTTGTATTGTGTATTTACAGGGAGATGGTAATATAAACTATTATGAGATGGTAGACGAAGATCCATTCTTACATTATCTGAATTCTTACGGTTCGTCTTCCCCACAGAGAGCTCTAGGTAAGCTACAAAGTTGAGATCCTTGATACGTCCCTCTATGATTTCCAAATGTGATTTGCTGGTGTAGGTCCTTGACACGTTCCCTCTATGATTTCCAAATGTGATTTGCTGGTGGTCTTTGACACGTTATCTCAATGAATTCCCTTTGTGATTTGCTGATGTAGATCCTTGACACTTTTTACCTCTATGAATTCCCTATGCGATTTGCCTGTGTAGGTCCTTGACACGTTCCCTCTATGAATTCTAAATGTGATTTGCTGGTGAAGGTCCTTGACACGTTCCCTCTTTGAATTCCAAATGTGATTTGCTGGTGAAGGTCATTGACAGGTTCCCTCTATGAATTCCAAATGTGATTTGCTGGTGAAGGTCATCGACAGGTTCCCCCTATGAATTCCAAATGTGATTTGCTGGTGAAGGTCCTTGACATGTTCCCTCTATGAATTCCCTATGTGATTTGCTGGTGAAGGTCCTTGACACGTTACCTCTATGAATTCCCTATGTGATTTGCTGGTGTAGATCCTTGACACTTTTTACCTCTATGAATTCCCTATAGATGTGATTTGCTGGTGAAGGTCCTTGACACGTTACCTCTATGAACTCCCTATGTGATTTGCTGGTGTAGGTCCTTGACAAGTTCCCTGTATGAATTCCAAATGTTATTTGCTTGTGTAGGTCCTTGACACGTTACCTCTATGAATTCCCTATGTAATTTGCCTGTGTAGGTCCTTGACACGTTACCTCTATGAATTCCCAATGTGATTTACTGGTGTAGGTCCTTGACATGTTACTTCTATGAATTCCAAATGTGATTTACTGGTGTAGGTCCTTGACATGTTACCTCTATGACTTCTCTATGTGATTTGCTGGTGCAGTTCCTTGACACGTTCCCTCTATGAATTCCTATGTGATTTGCTGGTGAAGGTCCTTGACATGTTACCTCTATGAATTCCCTATGTGATTTTCTGGTATTGGTCCTTGACACGTTCCCTCTATGAATTCTATATGTGATTTGCTGGTAAAGGTCCTTGACATGTTCCTTGTATGATTTCCCTATGTGATTTCCCTAGGTCTAGGTAATTTCCCTATGTGATTTCCCTCTTTGATTTCCATATGTGATTTCCCTATGTGATTACCCCATGTTATCTTTTGCAGAGATGTGAAAAGTGATAATAAAATATGTGGTTAACCCTTTCCCACATATAACAAATCTGCAGACGATTTAGAAAACATGTCCATTAAAACATGAAAATCTCCTTAAATGAAAGTATATTTACTGAATATTAATGCTGATTGGTCAGAATTTAAGTAAAAACTACGTCATTTATCTATTCGAAGAGGTATTTTCTGACCTGTACAGAATCTAACATGGCAGATGTAAATTATATTTGAGGAATTTAAAGAGCCTGATTTCATAGAAATTGATGCACAAAGCTTGGCTGGATTTGATACTTCTCTTCATGATCATGATATTCCCTGCTATTTGCAGCTGAACTGGTCTCGAGAAATCGGTCAATTGCTCATCCTCGCCCCCTTTCACAGGTTGGCCTGGAATTCTTGTTGACATTGACAGCAAAGTTTAACGATTGCGTACTTCCTAGTTATTTGAAAATGAAGATGGTTTAATTCAATTGCTGTTGAAACCAATATATTTTCTCAGATAAGTGTGAGTGAGGAAACCTTTGTCTAAAATGAACAGTTGGTACGACAGCACTGAGAGTGAATGAATGTTTTAGATGATCTTGATTGGGTTAGTTAAGAAGCCAATGTTTAGTGCGTACCGGTCCATAGATCCCTTAATATGTACACCATAATTCGCTGTTCAAAGCCATGTCATGAGACAGATTTATGATATTCCTTCATATAAACAATAATGAATCGGCATAGATGCGTAATCACATAAGTGCAGGATATAGATCAAACCCATTAAAACTAAGGTATTCAGAAAACAAAAATTCTGTTTTCATTTATGGCCGTTGTTGCTAGGCACATAGCCCCATTATTCAGTTCAGCTTAGGCCAACGGGCCCCAGTCGTTTACGATCTGGAATGAACCCTGCATCTTGCAATCAATCATTTGGTCGATTCTGAATATATATATTTTTTTATTCCAGGCGTAATGCCGAAACGAGGCTGTAATCCAGAAAAGTGTGAAATCATGAGGTTTTACAAACTGCATGCTGCCAGAAATTTTGTTGAACCCATATCTATGATAGTCCCAAGAAAAGTAGGTCTATGCATGCATTTTTAGCTCACCTGTGCACGAAGTGCTCAAGGTGAGTTATTGTGATCGCCCTATGTCCGTCGTCCGTCGTCCGTCGTCCATAGTCCGTCAACATTTTCTCCTCTGTAACCGGTGGGTCAACTGGGATGAAACTTCACAGAAAGCTTCCTCTCAATGTCCTCACCAGTATTCCTTAAAATTTTTGGGATCCATGCAGTATTCTGGTTTCCATGGCAACGAAATGAAAAAAACTTCAAAATTCTTAAAAAATCTTCTCCTCCGAAAGTGTCAGGCCGATTTTCAAATTATTTTGTAGAAATGTTCCTTGGGTGACCCTCTATCAGATTCCTTCAAGCCATGTTGATTGGTCGAAAAACATGGCAGCCAGGGGGGCGGGGCTATTTTGCTTTATATGGCTATAGTGCAAACTTAAAAAATCTTCTCCTCCAAAAGTGTCAGGCCGATTTTCAAATAATTTTGTACAAATGTTCCTTGGGTGACCCTCTATCAGATTCCTTCAAACTATGTTGATTGGTCAAAAACATGGCCGCCAGGGGGCGGGGCTATTTTGCCATTTATGGTTATAGTGAAAACTTAAAAAATCTTCAACATCTTCTCCTCAGTAACCAGTGGGTAAATTAGGATGAAACTTCACAGAAAGCATCCTCTCAATGATCTCACCAGAATTCCTCTAAATCTTTGGGATCCATGCAGAATGCTGGTTTCCATGGCAACGAAACGAAAAAAACTTCAAAATTCTTCTTCTCCCAAACTGGTTGGCAGATTTTGAACTTATTTTGTAGAAATGTTCCTTGGGTGACTCTCTATCAGATTCCTTGAAGCCATGTTGATTGGTCGAAAAATATGGCTATAGTGAAAACTTAAAAAATCTTCTCCTCCAAAAGTGTCAGGCTGATTTTCAAATAATTTTGTAGAAATGTTCCTTGGATGACCCTCTATCAGATTCCTTCAAGCCATGTTGATTGGTCAAAAAACATGGCCGCCAGGGGGCGGGGCTATTTTGCCTTTTATGGCTATAGTGAAAACTTAAAAAATCTTCTCCTCCAAAAGTGTCAGGTCGATTTTCAAATAATTTTGTAGAAATGTTCCTAGGGTGACCCTCTATCAGATTCCTTCAAGCCAAGTTGATTGGTTGGAAACTATGCCCGCCAGATGGCGGGGCTTATATAGCTAAAGTAAAAAAAAATCAGGTGAGCGATTCCACGGCCATCATGGCCCTCTTGTTTAAGAATTGGCGCCATTTTTTTTTTAAACATTATATATTTTACATCGTTTGCGAAGCAAGCTTTCAGCTTATATTAATCACGCTCGATGTCTGCTTCCTGGAGACTTAACCAGTACTCTCGCCGTTTGTGTGGAAAAATCCCAAAGTCAGGACCCGCTCATCACAGGACTCGAACCAGAGACCGACGCTCTTCCTCTGCACCACTGTCTTATGTCTTATTGGCGTCATTCTTGTCGTATGCGTCGTCACAAAGTTTTAACGTTACCTCAAAAACCGTTCAACATTTTCAAATGGAACTTGATATACAGGTTCCTAGTAAAACATGTCTATGCCAAGTCACAACAAAATTATTTAGAAATGCCCCTTTTTTGACTAAGAAAAAACAGAAGAGAATTGGTATTTGCTCCGTGGTGCTCTTGTCAATATCCACTTAACCTATTCCCACTTTCAGGAGCAACAGATGACTTTCAGGGTGCTTTCTTTAAGATTGAGAGGTTTTTAGCCTGACTATTCAGACGGCTTTTTGAAAACAAAGTGACTAAAGAAGAAATTGCTCAAAATGAGCAATTTCTCCTTTTGCCACAATGTTTTCCACTTTAAGTCATAGGTTATCCATTCAATTAAAGATATTTTCTATGTTTTGACAAAATATGTTCAAAGTCGTCTGCTGCAGATTTGTTGTATGTGGGAAAGGGTTAACTCGCCCGGCGTCAGTATCGGTGTCACACCTTCGTTAAGGTTTTGCGAAAAAATTAGAAAATCTCTATATTAATTGAATGGATAACTTATGACTAAAAGTGGAAAACATTGTGGCAAAAGGAGAAATTGCTCGTTTTGAGCAATTTCTTCTGTTGTCACTATGTTTTCAAACAGTCGTCTGAATAGTCAGGCTAAAAACCTCTCAATCTTAAAGAAAGTACCCTGAACAGTCGTCTGCTGCAGAGGCGTCAGAAAGCGTCTATATGAGGGCAAGGATTAAGGTTTTGCATGCAAGTATTTTTTATCATAGCTCAGTTACTACTGGATCGTATTGCATTGAAACTTTCTACAATGCTTCCCAATTATCAGACCTTTGTCAAATTCCGAGTGAGCTAACTCTATTCTATAAATTCTAGTTAAAGTTTTGCATGCAACCCTTTCCCACATACAACAGTCTGTCAATCCCGGGGGTTGAGAGTTTGAAACTCTTATCTCAGCCAACATTCTGTCAGACGTTTGACAAAGGTCAAAGGCAACAAGCGTCATTGATCTTCTTCAAATTGGAATGAATGAATGAATGTATATTGTTTTATGGCGCATCGACAGCTAAGGTCATTTAGCGCGCAATTAAATTTAATTATTCATGATCCCTTGGTAAACAAACCAGTACTAGGCTAGAAAATGTGCCTTGCCCAAGGACACTCCACCATGACCGTAGTGCCGCGACTGGGGATCGAACCCTCTTCAAATTGGCTAATAGTCCATGTTGGATAGCAGCCAGTTGTTTTGAAAGAATGTTGAATGGAGAAAGATGGATAAATGAACTGACTGAAACATTTTTGAAAACAGCATTGAATCTCAATGAATAATAATAATCATTTTGACTAACAGGAATAGGAATCAGATGGAATGTTTATTTTCTCTTTCAGTCTAGTGTATTTCATGATGACATTTTCCTGCCAACTTCAAGTGCAATTCCATCTTTAATAGCTGATGAATGGATCAGTGGACAGAACAGGGAACCAATTTTGATCTCAATGAAAGTGAGTACCAGTCAAATTAACAATGACTTCCTGTCTGTACTATCAGGAATGTAGATGAGGCAGAAGTCCAGATAAGGAGGCGTATACAGCTCTTTTCCTCACAATATCTCTCTTATTATCCAACCAAACCCTATGATGTGGGTACTCAAAAGAATCATCTCAATGAGACGATTCTTTTAAGTACCCACAACATAGGGTTATAAGGTCAAATAAGGATATTAGAACATGTAAAACGCCCCTCATCTAGATAAGATCTACAACCTAGGTACTATCTAAAACTTTACTTTTAGTACAAAACTGACGTATTCGTCTTCTCTATTTTTATTTTTTTAATTACTCGCATAGTGATTTTTCTGTTGTATATTTGATTCACTTAAGAATTATTCAACTAATACTGTAACATTGAAATAATTCATAGATCTCTCGATAAATTGTCAGACTGGATTTCTTTTACATTAACACCTTCCCACATATAGACGCTTTCTGACGGCTATGTAGCATGTGACTTTGTGGCAAAAGGAGAAATTGCTCATAATGAGTGATTTCTCTTTTGGCCATGATGTTTTAAACTTAAATTCAATAATTGTCCTTTCATTTACAGAGAGTTTCCATATTTTTGACTAGATTTTGAGCAATTTCTTCTTTTGCCATACTGTTTCAAAAGGCGTCTGCTACAGATGCGTCCAAATGCGTCTGCAAGTGGGAAAGTGTTAAAAAAACCAATGTATATCAGACGTTTCTTGAAGCATTTTGTAACTAATTTTTAGAGTCAGATAAATTTATATTGATGCCGCAGCTGATCTTGTCACAAATTCTTGATGGCTTATTTCCTAGATCAGGTGTCATGGTATGAGCCAAACCATATGTAGATCAACCGTAAGGCATTTGCTACATGTTAAGATCCAGATCAACCAACGCTGTTGTGCTGTTTTATCTTGCTCTGCACTGTTTGCCAATTAATCACAAAAGGTTTCAACAAAGTTCTGTAAAGTAGCATCTGTTTTTCACAGGAAGGTATTTTACATTATGGTTGGTTTTCTCAGAGCATCTTTCATATATAATGATTAACCCTTACATTTAAGAAATCGGCAGCAGACGACTTTGAAAACCTCCAGGCAAAAACATGGAAAATCTTACATTCAACAAATCGGCAGCAGACAACTTTGAAATTTTAGAAAACCTCCAGGCAAAAACATGGAAAATCTCTTTAAATGAAGGTGTAATTACTGAAAAAAGTTCAATTATTTTTGTCACAATGTTTTCAAAAGTCGTCTGTTGCAGTGGTGTCAGAAAGCATCAGTATGTTGGAAAGGGTAAATGTTACACATGTAGATAGACAATTTACAATAGAAGAGGACTTTTGTAATTAATGAAAAGGGTTGAACTTTTCTATGACAAGACTGAAAACGAGAAATTTCTCATTTTGTGCCGAAGGTTGTGTCATGTTTTCAAAAGTCTTCAGCTGTGGATGAATAGAACAGAATGTGGGAAAGGGTTAACATATGCTCTTTTCATTCCACCAAATTACAAGGTTTTAACGGTAGGCATTATTTGTATTGCCTCGTTTTGCTTGTTTATGATGGACCCTTCAACACAGCCTATCACTTGTAGGCCATGTATTCCTTATCGTTGTCATAAGCTATTTTTGTTTTAATGTTTTAAGGACGAATAAAGCATCTGTCTTTGCCAAATTTGTCCTTCATTGTCAATTTTTCTATTTGTGAAACCTGTCCCACATACATGCAGAAAACTTTAAAAAATATCTAGGCCAACATTAGACATATCTCTAAATGAAACTATACTTATTGAAAAGAGTTGAAATCATTCCTTTTTCGTTTATCATAGTTGGCAATTTTTACTGTTGCCCCCAATGTTTTCAAAATTCGTCTGTTGAACAGTCATCAATCAGAAAGTGTCTATGTGTGTTTGTGGGAAAAGGTTGAAACATGGTTATTGGAATGGTTATGTCATTCTTCCATTGGGATTGGTTTGAGGGTCAAGGTTACTGTTACTTAAAATAGATCACATTAAATGTCAAGGTCACCATTGAAGACCTGGTTTCGTGACTATGCCATGTATTTGTGTTTTTCCATGTTGTAAGCTCCTACCTGTCGTTGTCATAGCATTTCATTTAAGTCAGATCACAATTTGAAATTATTGGTTTTGCTTAAGCTTTTGATATAGTAAATATATATGCTTACATTATTGTTAACCCTTTCCTTCTTACAAAAATCTGCAGCAGACAAGTTTGAAAAAGTGAAAAATCTCCATGCATGAGAGTTAAATTATTTAATGGAGTCAAATCATTGTGGGTGGTAAAAAGGAGAAATTACTCATCATGAGCAATTTCTCCTTTTCCCACAATGTTTTCAAAAGTCATCTGCTGCAGATGAATCAAAATGCATATATAAGTGGGAAAGGGTTAAAGTAATTTCCAATTTTGAATATTTTAGAAACAGAATTTTTGACTGAATATCATTGTTGCTCTTTCTTACAGCATTAGACCTTGTCCCTTTCCCACATACAGAAAATCTGTAGCAGACGACTTTGAAAATGTCTACTTAAAAACATTGTAATCTCTATAATTATAGGTTTTATTACTGTAAACAGCTTGAAAACATTGTGGCAAAATGGAGAAACTGCTCGTTTTCAAAAGTCGCCGGCTGCAGATGCGTTTAAATGCGTCTATAAGTGAGAAAGGGTTATATGAGAGGAAGCTGCTGTGGCCAAGTGGTTTGTGTCGGGGATTGGGAACCCGACAATCACGTTTCGATCCCCAGTTGCAGCGCTCATGATGGAGTGCTTTTTGGCAAGGCACTTTTCCTAGCCTAGTACTGGTTTGTTTACCCAGAGATCATGAATAGGTGAACTGTCGCTGTGATATTACTGAAATACTGTTGCCAAAATGTTCTCAATTGTACTCAAGTATTATACTTTCATTTACAGAGATTTTCGAAAATATTTGCAAGGATGTTTACAAAGTTGTCTGCTGCAGATTAGGTGGATGTAGTAAAGAGGTTGTTTTTGTTGTACATTTGTGTTGTTTTGCTTCTCTATCCAGGATAAACAGGTGGTAAACGACCCTAAAATTAAACCCTCCATTGCTGTGAGACATCAGGTAATGTTTGCCTAACTTTGTCATTGTTACCTAACTTTGATATTTACCCAACTGTGTCATATATACCTCACTGTAATGTTTGCCTAATTATGTTTCATTTACATAATTCAGATACAGTTATATCTCTGCATAACTGTAACACATGACTGACTGTCACATTAACATAACTGTAAATTGAACAACCTTGTCATATTTATAACTGTAATGTTTACCTTACTTTGTCACAATTACTTAATACTAAATTGACTCACTTTGACATATGTATAACCGTAATATTTGCCAAACTTTGTCATTTTTACCTAACTGTGTCATATATACCTCACTGCAATGTTTCCCTAACTATGTTTCATTTACACAATTCAGAGACATTTGTATGTCTTTGCATAACTTTTAACACATGACTGGCTTTGTCACATTTACATAACTGTAAATTGACCAACCTTGTCATATTTATAACTGTAATGTTTGCCTAACTTTGTCATGTTTACCTAACCATGCTATTTTCCTAACTGTTTCATATATACCTAACTGTAATGCTTGCCTAACTTTGTTTCATTTAGATAAATCCTAGCCATTTGGAAACATTGTCATAGAGAATTCTTTAAATATTTTGAACCTATGGTTATTCCTGTACTAACATATGGGTCAGAGATTTGGGGCTACATATATGAATCTAAAAATTGTGTAGAACAAATCCAGTCTAAATTCTGTAAAGTTTTCTTGGTACTAACTCATCCAATGACGCAATGGCATTGGGTGCATGTGGGAGATTTCCTCTAGTTATAGACTACCACAATAAATTAATTAAATACTGGGTCAGACTAATTCATATGGATCCATACAGATATCCAAAACGGTGCTATTTAATGCTTAAATTGTATGATGATATTAGTAGAATTAGTTGGGTTATGCAAGTTAGGGAATTTCTATTTATGTATGGCTTTGGTTTTGTGTGACTTTCTCAAGATATAGGTAATGAAACGTATTTCATAAAGCAAGTAAAACAAAGATTAAAAGACCGTTCCTTTAAAATGTTATAATTACTTCTTCCAGGTGTGATTTGTACAAACATGTTAAAAAATTAATAAATGTAGAAAGGTATTTAAATTTAGAACTTTCACCCTACTATAAACGTTCTCTGTAGTGTTTTATATTCTCAAGCTACAAACTTAACGTTGAACTTGGTTGATCTTTTAGTATTGAAAGAGAAAATCAAATTTGTGTATATTGCTTTTTGCAAAAAGATACCTTGGTGATCGAGGATGAATTTCATGCCTTTTTTGTTTGTGAAAGGTTTAAGATTATAAAAGATTTGTATCTAAATATGTGGTTTAATGCTTTACAAAGCTTACAGAATTTTAATTGTCTTCTTCAAAATGAAAATCCAGTAGTTATAAGCTCGCCTATTTGAAGAAATAGGGGAGCTTATGTAGTCACCCCGGCGTCAGCGTCCACCTTGGCGTTGGCGTTGCCAGCTTGGTCAAACCTTTGCGTGCAAGGCCTTTTCTCAGACACTGTGTATGCTGTTGCTTTGAAACTTCACACACTTATTCAAGGTCATTATATGACCCTGTATGTCAAGTCCAATAACTCTAGAATGGATTTTGACTGAATTGTGCCCCTTTTTGGACTTAGAATTTTGGTCAAACCTTTGTGTGTAAGGCCTTTACTCAGACAATGTGTAAGCTGTTGCTTTGAAACTTCACACACTTATTCAGGGTCATTATATGACCCTGTATGTCAAGTCCCATAACCTCGGGAATGGATTTTGACTGAATTGTGCCCCTTTTTGGACTTAGAATTTTGGTCAAACCTTTGCGGGCAAGGCCTTTTCTCAGACACTGTGTATGCCGTTGCTTTGAAACTTCACACACTTATTCAGGGTCATTAGATGACCTTTTATGTCAAGTCCCATAACTCTGGAGTTTGACTGAATTGTGCCCCTTTTTGGTCAAACCTTTGTGTGCAAGACTGGGAATTTTGGGTTATAGTTAGGCATTCGATCAAGGCCTTTTCTCAGAAACTATATAATTTATGCTGTTGCTATTTAACAGTTTTCTTTCTTTTGTAAATTCAATTTCAACTGAATTATTCCACTTTTGGATTTTGGACTTTTACCATCTTTGCACCTCTTATGCAATTTCTATGGTTTTCCCAGTCATATAAAACAGAAAAGATTCGAAATCTGTTGATATATATTTTAATCTTTCAAACACGGAACGCACATTTCCTTCTTCGGTTAATTTTGAAAAGAAATGAAGTGTAATAGGTGATACTGTGTGACTTTACCTAATACTATAACTGTTCTGAAGTAGGCTCTGATAGACGATGGCCCTGATAGGCGAGCTATATTGTCCTCCGACAACTCTTGTTAAAAATAGCCCTTTATGTTTCAAAGCTTTTTGAAGAAATTTGATTATGCACATTACTACATTGTAAGTTGATTGTAATACTATATGTATGTATTGTGGACCAGAGCCCTATTTACACAAATTTACTATTTATTGTATTGTATTGTATAATGTCTCTGTATAACTGTAACACATGAATGGCTTTGTCACATTTACATAACTGTAAATTGACCAACCTTGTCATATTTATAACCGTAATGTTTGCCTAACTTTGTCATTTTTACTTAATACTAAATTAACTAACTTTGACATGTTTACCTAACTTTAATGTTTGCCCAACTTTGTCACATTAACATAACTGTAACTTTACTTATTTGTTTAGTCACAAAGTTTTCAATTGTTTTCAATAAGACTACTTTCATCCCTAGAGTTTTTTTGCCTCGTTTTCAATGGCATCTGCTGAGTTTTTGGGAAAGTGTTAACATTAAACCTTTCATTGGTATGAGACATCAGGTAATGTCTGCCTAACTGCATGGCTTCGAAAGAATGTTGTGTAAGTACTGGTGTGGGAAAGCCAGGAAAACATGGGTAGGTGCACTGACCGCCGTGATATGACCAAAGCTGTTGAAAGCGGCGTTAAACTCCAAACAAACAAACAAACAAACTGCCTAACTGCAGAGCTGAAAATGTTAATTGCTCATGTCATATGTTTTTAAAAGTCGCCTACTGAAGATGCTTCTAAGTTTGTCTGCAAATGGGAAATGGTTAAATCTTAATCCATCATTTAAACCTTACTAAAAATTCATAGCTTACTGTATTTTGACAATATTGCTATCTAGACATGCAGCCAGATGCTTGGAAAGACTAGTGTGGAGTACTGGTGTGAGAAAGCCGGGAATCACCTGGGTATGTGAACTGGCCACTGTCATATGACTTAAATTGATATGACTGAAATTATGTTGAAAACCTCATAAAACTCCCATTAAACTCTTAATTCATGTTGCTTGACTGTGAACAAACTGCTATCAATGATTAATTGATCAACAATTTGATGATATACACTTTATTTTAATAAATTTACTAATCAGACATGAAAAACTAAATTTTTGACACTTTAAAGGTTTTAGTAAATACAATCCAAGTCTTAAATAGCTTAAGTACTAAATGTTGTATATGATTTTACACAGGTATGCATATTGTAATGTATATTAGATTAAGAGGGATGCAACTTAAAACTAACAAAATGTGTATTGTATATTGTGGGCCAGAGGCCTTTATTACGTTGAATAAATAGCTATCTATCTATCTATCTATCATTAAAACTGAAAAAAGTTGAATACCCCATTAAATTCCTAAAAAACTCTATAAACTCATATTGAATTTTTCCATTTATAGAATTGAAATAGTGTCCAAAGTTATTTGTTGGCTCAATTTTTATTCTATTTTTTTGTTATTACCTGATATTGCAGGATGGTGCCCTCAACCAGGCCCCGACTATTACCACCTATAAATCAATGAGTTCACAACACATGTCAGCGAGTATGGAATCACTAGCTGGTACCAAACAGGAAGTTAGAAAGACCCCTGCCTCCCTGAAGAACATCAAACAGCTGAGTACCAGCGAAGATATCATCGTTTTGGAACCAAAGTAAGTTTATTTGAGTGGCACGCCACGGAAACCAGCCTTAACGTTATTATTATATGTGTTGAAATAGAACTACATGTGCTCCCATGCAAAAGATAAAAAAAAAACAGTTTTGCAGAAGATATTTGAATGCTTTTATAATTGGCAAGCAGTGCAGAGCCAGATCAATCTGTGGAGTTGCCCTGTCTTATCTGAATCTACACTGGTTGGAAAAATGTAACCGCCAGTTTTTCTCCCATGCAAACATAGACATTCCCAGAGCTCTAGATAAGACGTGTATTTCACATCTCCAAATCCTTATTTGACCACCAAACCATATGTTGTTGGTACTCAAAAGAATCGTCTTTTTTTGAGTACCCACAACATAGGGTTTAATGTAGTTATAAGAGAGATATTGTTGAGAAAAGACAAGTTTACTCCTTCGTATCTAGTCCTCTGAGTCGTTCCTATTTATTTATGCTGAACGATCCAATTATATACTGCTCTACAGAAGATTCTTGTCACCTTCTATGACTAATCGGCAAACAGTACATAGCAAGATCAGACTGCTAGCTTGTGCTGGATAATCTGTATCTACACTGGATGTAAATACCTAATGGTCGGTTTTCGCAGAAAGTCATTTCTTTCAACTATATCCAACGACATAAAAAAAAACAACAACAATAACACACAGTATCAAAGAGTACACTTTTAGAAACAGAGCTCTTGTTAACCCTTTCCCTCATATAGACGCTTTCTGACGCCTCTGCAGCAGACGGCTTTTTGAAAATATAGTGACAAAAGAAGAAATTGCTCAAAACGAGCAATTTCTTCTTTTGCCACAATGTTTTCCACTTTTTGTCATAGGTTATCCATTCAATTATAGAGATTTTCTATGTTAGTTTTGACAAAATATGTTCAAATTCGTCTGCTACAGAATTGTCGTATGAGGGAAAGGGTTAAGAGGCAAAGCTCTAGATAAGGGGGGTATTGCATGGGTTTTTTTTTTAGCCCAAAAGACCTATGCTATGGGTTCTCAAAAGAATCGTCCCACAACTTAGTTTCTTAATGATTGCTCACAGAGATTTACTCCTCCTTATCTATTCTAGAGTTAAGACTATGTGGAAAAGCAGCCAGTTGCTTGGGAAGATTGTTGTGTGGAGTACTGGTGTGAGAAAACCAGGAAATGCATGAGTAGGTGAACTGGCCACCGTGATATAACTGAGAAATTGTTAAAAACGGCGTTAAACCCCAATCAATCAATCAATCAAGAGATATGATGTTTCTATAAAGTTTGAGTATTAATATTGTTATTTTTTATTATTATCATACAGGAAAGAACCCCTGTTAAAAAGTCAGAAGTCAAAAGATATGGTCAAAGAAAAGACAGAAGAAGCCATGGTTCAAGAGGAGGAAGAGAAATCGGATAGAGTTTTTGTTAACAGTAAAATTGCTGCTTTTGAAAATAAAGGTAATAAGAGTTGACCCCCTCCCCCCTTTCCAACATACAAGAAATCTGCATTTGAGCCGTACCACAATAAAAAACCAACATAGCACTGGCTAATCCGGGCCGACACATTCCGTCTCAGGGGGATGGAGGTGGACAGTAATGATTCCTGAAACAAAAAATCAACAGGAGGCGAAAAGTGTCTTTACGGATTAGCCTGTGCACCATGCTTAGACTGATCCGGGGTTGATACTTTACGCAGAGTCCATAATGTTGTTTTTCTAGTGGGACGGCTCATTTGTAAAATCATGAAACATCTATATAAATAAGGGTATAATTACAGAAATAATGTTGAAAACATTGTGACAAAAGTCGCCATGTTTTCAACTCTATTTAATTATTGTACTTTTATTTAACCCTTTTTCTCATACGACAATTCTGCAGCAGACAACTTTGAACATATTTTGTCAAAAAAAGAAAATCTCTATAATTGAATGGATAACCTATTACTAAAAGTGGAAAACATTGTGTCAAAAGGAGAAATTGCTCGTTTTGAGTAATTTTTAGCTCCACTGGCCAGTCGAGCTTATGTCATGGCGAATTGTCCGTTGTGCGTGTGTGCGTGCGTGCGTGCGTGCATGCGTGCGTGCGTGCGTGCGTGCATGCGTGCGTGCATGCGTTAACTTTTTCCTTTAAACAACTTCTTCTCACTAACCACTTGGCCAATTTGGTTGAAACTTCATAGGAAGCATCCTCTCAATGTCCTCTCTTAAATTGTTTTGATCCATCTATAATTCTGGTTTCCAATGCAATCAAAAGAAAAAAATAGTAAAAACTTAAAAAATCTTCTTCTCCTAAAGTGTCAGGCCGATTTTCAAATAATTTTGTAGAAATGTTCCTTGGGTGACCCTTTATTAGATTCCTTCAAGAAATGTTGATTGGTTAAAAAACATGGCCGCCAGGGGGGCGGGGCTATTTTGCCTTATATAGCTATAGTGAAAACTTAAAAAATCTTCTTCTCTAAAAGTGTTCAGCCGATTTTCAAATAATTTTGTAGAAATGTTCCTTGGGTGACCCTCTATCAGATTCCTTCAAGCCATGTTGATTGGTTGAAAAATATGGTCGCCATGGGGTGGGGCTATTTTGCCTTATATGGCTATAGTGAAAACTTAAAATATCCTCTCCTCCGAAAGTGTCAGGCCGATTTTCAAATAATTTTGCAGAAACATTCCTTGTGTGACAGACACTCTACAAGATTCCTTTAAGCCATGGTGGTTGGTAAAAAACATGGCCACTAGGGGGCAGGGCAGTTTGGAGATTTGATTTTTGCCTTATGGCCGTGGAGTGATACTGGCCCTCTTGGGCCTCTTGTTTCTTTTGTCACTATGTTTTCAAAAAGCCGTCTGCTGCAGAGGCGTCAGAAAGCGTCTATATGAGGGAAAGGGTTAAGGGCAGTTTCAAAGAAAATTCTGATTTGGAAGGGTAAACGTTTTTGATATCTTCAAATAGGTAGCGGTGATGCAAATGAAAGTACAGTTGCTTCCCCTAGAAGGAGATCTGAGAGGAAATCCTGGTCCACATCCACAGAAAACCCGCCAGATCTGATAGCCAATGGGATGAAAGGAAACAGTGTGGAGGTAAAATTGCCTGGTGGTAGTCTAAAGTGAAACATTTTTTTCAACAGGGAAACCTTACTTCCTGTAACATCTATCTGTAACGGAGAAGATCAGCCTGCACATTTATAAAGTCTTACTGATTCCTGATTCCTGATAACTTATTAACCCTTTCCCACATACAGCAAACCTACAGCAGACAACTTGGAAAGCATGTTTGCAAACACCCGGAAAATCTCTATAAATGTAGGTACAATAATTGAAAATAGTTGAAAACATTATGACAAATGGAGAAATTGCTCTATTGAGCAATTTCTCCTTTTGCCAACATGTTTTCTAAAGACGTCTGCTGCAGTGGCGTCAGAAAGCTTCTATATGTGGTAAGGGGTTGAGGTTAATGTTGATGCGTTAACCCTTTCCTTCATATAGAAGCTTTCTGATGCCTCTTCAGCAGAGGACTTTTTAAAAACATTGAAGCAAATACTTTCAAATAACTTTCAAATACTAGTCAATAGACAAACTTTCATTTATAGAGAATTTCCACATTTTCATACAGACACTTACAAAGTCTATTGCTGCAGAGTAATCGAGGGCTTGGCGTGAAACAGTTGTAACTTAAAACCTATTTTGAAAACCCAGGTTTAGGGGCAATTTTGACCCTTTTGTAAACAATGCAAATTTAGATGCCATTGCTCAGAACGAGCAATGGCACCTAAATTTACATTGTTTACCAAGAAAAGTGATTTAACGCTTATAAAGACTTTATGGCGAGGTGATTAACCTTGGTAAAAAAATACCAATTTTAGATACAACTGTTTCACGCCAAGCCCTCGGTATGTTGTATGTGGGAAAGGGTTTAAAAGATCAGCAGGATTATCAAGCTGAATCTATATCTAGTTACAAATTCTCTTGAGGTTGGTGTTTGCCCGTTTTACTACTAAAATAGTGATGCTAGTATTTTGGCTGGTAAAATAACTGTTCGGTGTTCCAGGCTTTTTTAATACTAGTTAAAACCTGTAGGCCAGTTATAGATTTTTGTTCATTGAATACATGTCCAGACAATGGACATACTTGATGTTTTAACCCTTTCCCCTCATATAGACGCTTTCTGACGCCTCTGCAGCAGACAGCTTTTTGAAAACATAGTGAGAAAAGAAGAAATTGCTCAAAACGAGCAATTTCTCCTTTTGTTACAATGTTTTCCACTTTTAGTCATCCATTCAATTTTTTCTATTTTTTGACAAAATATGTTCAAAGTCGTCTGCTGCAGAATTGTCGTATGAGGGAAAGGGTAAAACTAATCCTTGTAAAGCATCCTAGAGGCAGCTTTTTACATTTACTAGTTTCATGTTATGGGTTAATACATTTCTTCAAAGATTGTTCGCTGTCTTCCTGTTAGGGGAGAAGATATCAACCCTTTCCCACATATACAACAAATTTGCAGCAGACGACTTTGAAAATATCTCGGCAAAAACATGGAAAATCTCTACAAATAAAGGTTTAATTCGAATAAAGTTTGAAAACATTGAGGCTAAACAAGAGTTTGCTTGTTTTGAGCAATCTCTCTTGTTGTCAAAATGTTTTCAAAAAAGTCTGCTACAGAGAAGCCAGAAAGCGTCCATACGTGGGAAAGGGTTAATTAACTAATATTTGAAAATTACTTAACATCATCCACACGCAACAAATCCGCGGCAGATTACGTTGAAATCAACAAGGTAAACGAAAACACAACAGTTGAATAAAAATGAAAACATTGTGACAAAAGGAGAAATTGCACGTACATACATTATATAACATGCAATTTCTCCTATTGCAACAGCGTTTTAAAAAGTTGCATGATTCAAATTCCAGGAAACTGTTAGTTATCAGATTTGTTGTATATGGAAAAGGGTTAACCCATTACCTCATATAGACGGTTTCTGACGCCTCTGCAGCAGACGGTTTTTTTTAAAACATAGTGGCAAAAGAAGAAATTGCTCAAAACAAGCAATTTCTCCCATTGCCACAATGTTTTTCACTTTTAGTCATAGGTTATTCATTCAATTATAGAGATTTTCCTTTTTTTGACAAAATTTGTTCATAGTCGTCTGCTGCAGAATTGTCGTATGTGGGAAAGGGTCTATTTCCATTATACAACAAATCTGCAGCAGCCGATGATAAAACTATTGTTGCATACATATGAAGAAACTCTATAAATGAAAGTATAATAATTGAATAGAGCTGAAAACATTGTGGCAATTCCTCCTTTTGTCACAATGTTTTCATAAGTCGTCTGCTGTAGAGGTGTCAATATGCGTGTATATAAGGAGAAAGTGTTAAAAGGTGGTGTTTTTTGTTTAACCCTGTCTCACATACAACAAATCTGAAGCAGATGGCTTGAAACCATGTTGGTAAAATATCTCATTTAATATTAAATAGAGTAGAAAACATTCTGGCAAAAGTCACGTCCTGTCAGAAAGCATCTGTATGTGGGAAATAGTTAACCCTTTCCCTTATATAGACGCATTTTGACACATCTGCAGCAGACGACTATTGAAAACATTGTAACAAAAGGAAATATTGTTCAAAACAAGATTTTTTTTCTTTTGCCACAGAGTTTTCAACTTTATTCAGTAATTATATATACCTTAATTTATAGAGACTTTTTATATTTTATACTAAATGACTTCAAAGTCGTCTGCTGCAGATATTCTGTATGTGGGAAAAAGTTAACAGACTAACTGTTGCCATAGTGACTGCATGTTGTTTGCATCTTGTTTTATTTATACAGAAGAACAGGAACCCTTCCCCGCTTACTGTCAGAAACGCTGCTCAATTTTTTGAGCACAAAGAAATCGAAATCGTAGACTTAGAAATAGAAACAAAACCGGATGCCAATGTAAAAACTAAAACCGACAATAGTAAGGAATTTTCCAAAAAGTCAAACAAACCTGATCTCCAGCTTTCAACTGAGTCTAGAAATGGAAATCGGACACTAGGGGAAATAACTGAGGATAAAAATAAACTTGGTGAACATGTAAGTTTAGAATAACCTCCCTTTGTTTTCATATATTATTTTCCTGATATTAACCTTTTTGGAATTATCTTATTTTAACCCTTTCCTTCATACAGCAATTCTGCAGCAGACGACTTTGAACATATTTTGTCAAAAAACAGAAAATCTCTATAATTGAATGGATAACCTATGACAAAAAGTGGAAAACATTGTGGCAAAAGGAGAAATTGCACGTTTTGTGCAATTTCTTCTTTTGTCACTATGTTTTGAAAAAGCCGTCTGCTGCAGAGGCGTCAGAAAGCGTCTATATGAGGGAAAGGGTTAACACATTTTAGGGAAAATAGTGAACATTTTATTAACTAATATTAATTGGAGCTGAAATATGGAGATCATCTATTAACCCTTTCCCTCATACAACAAATCTGCAGCAGATGGCTTTAGAAACATATGGACAAACATATAGAAAATCTCTACAAATGAGGGTATATTTACTAAAAAACATTGTGACGAAAGGAGACAATTTCTCCTTTTTTCAAAAGTCGTCTGCTCTTGACATGTCTGAAGGTGCCTGCAAGTTGAATAGGATTAACTAAAATTTATTTAATGGATATGCTTGCAAAATTGTGGCACTTGAAAATTTGAAATTTTTCAAAAGTTGTCTGTTGCAGATATGTCAAAATGCATGTGGAAAAAGTGTATTAAGATAGATCATGACAAAAGGAGTTTATAATTTTAACAGCATTCAGTCATTACGTATCGGTTAAAGAGCTGATTATTCTTCCTCACAAACAGACGCGTTCTGATGCCTTCTGCAGCAAACAACTTTTGAAATCATTGTGACAAAAGGAGAAATTGCTCATAATGAGCAATTTGTCCTTTAGTCTCAATGTTTTCAATTTTTTTTTTCAGTAATTAAACCTTAATTTATAAAGACTGTCCATGCACTTTAACCCTTTCCTCATATAGGCGCTTTCTGACGCCTCTGCAGCAGCTGGCTTTTTGAAAACATAGTGACAAAAGAAAAAAAAAAAATCTTTTCCACTTTTAACAAGCAATTTCTCCCATTGCCACAATGTTTTTCACTTTTGGTCATAGGTTATCCATTCAATTATAGAGATTTTCTATTTTTTGACAAAATATGTTCAAAGTCTTCTGCTGCAGAATTGTCGTATGTTGGAAAGGGTTAAAAAAAGGCTCACTGCCACAATGTTTTCAATGTCGCCTGCTGCTGATTTGCTGTATGTGGGAAACAGTCAAATAGAAAAACATGAAATTTATAAACAATAGAACTTTTGATATAGGCATTCATTCGGTAGTAACAGAGACCTAAATAGTATATATAATTATGTCTCTGGTATTTATGCTCATGTAACAAACAAGTCGTTATGTGCGAGTTTGTTGTTTGCGTGTAAAATCACGGGGGAGAAGAATTCTCGTATTAAAACTTTCAATGGCTTATAAATCATATATTGTTGATGAAAATGTAGGTTGTTTCTCTCAATACTTTCCCACATACATCAAATCTGCAGCAGACGACTTTGAAATCAATGATGCAAAAACATGGAAAATCTCTATAAATTAAAGTATAATTACTGAAAAAAGTTGAAAACATAGAGGCAAAAGGTGAAATTGTTCATAAGTAGCAATTTTTCCCTTTTGCCAAAATGTTTTCAAAAGTCATCTTCTGCAGGTGCGTCAGAATGTGTCTACAAGTGGGAAAGGGTTCACTGACGTTAAATTTGAATAAAAATAGCTGATTTTATGGCGCTTCCATGATGCCAATATGTAACGTGACGTATGTGGTTACGTACTAATTCTGACGTTATTTCAAATCATCGTGTTCACTGATAACATCCGAGGGGATTCTAGCACACAATTTTTCTATCCCCGATATTTCTTTAATTCTTTGCAGTATATGTAATATATTGAACTTATTTAGATGTTTCTCATGTATGAAAATGATTATCGCTTTTTAATTTTGTAGGATTTGCTAGATAGGTATGCTATTACTCCAGATTAGTTTGTACTTTAACCCTTTCCAAACTGCAGACGACTTTTGATGCATCTGCAGCAGATGACTTTTTAAAACATTGTGGCAAAAGGAGAAATTGCTCACCATGGGCAATTTCTTCTTTTGCCACAATAATTTCAACCCATAAAGATAATTTCCATATTTTTGTTTCGATGTTTTCGAAGCCGTCTGCTGCAATTCTTTCATATGTGGGATAGTGTTAACTGTTTATGTATATGCTATGGGACGTTTAAACTAGAATTATATAGAGGATGTGTATTTGTATCCGTGTAATATTGAGATATAATGTCACTGAGTTAGCTTCAAAAGAGATATAATGTCACTGAGTTAGCTTGAAAAGAGATATAATGTCACTGAGTTAGCTTCAATAGAAATATAATGTCACTGAGTTAGCTTCAAAAAAAAAAAATTCACTGAGTTAGCTTCAAAAGAGATATAATGTCACTGAGTTAACTTCAAAAGAGATATAATGTCACTGAGTAACAGTAGCTTCAATAGAAATATAATGTCACTGAGATAGCTTCAAAAGAAATATAATGTCACTGAGATAGCTTCAAAAGAGATGTAATGTCACTGGGTTGGCTTCAAAAGAGATACAATGTCACTGAGATAGCTTCAAAAGAGATATAATGTCATTGAGTTAGTTTCAAAAGAGATATAATGTCACTGAGTTAGCTTCAAAAGGGATATAATGTTTCTGAGTCAGATTCAAAAAAGATATAATGTCACTGAGTCAGATTCAAAAGAGATATAATGTCACTGAGTCAGATTCAAAAGAGATATAATGTCACTGAGTCAGATTCAAAAGAGATATAATGTACGGTTAGCTTCAAAAGAGATGTTATGTCACTGAGTCAGATTCAAAAGAGATGTAATGTCACTGAGTCAGATTGAAAGAAGATAGAATGTTACCAAGTCAGATTCGAAGGGGGCATATTAATAAGATCTTCAATATCTTCCTTGTCATGTATATGAACTTGGATCTACTTCCACATGTTAAATCTTGTTTTGGTACTTGCAAAATAGCAGTTGTGTGAGGTTATTATAATACTTTTAAAATATTCATTCTGCGGTACTCTTGTTATTTCATGCTTTAACCAACTAATGATGTGTTGGAGTTAACACTTTTTCCCACATGCAACAAATCTGCAGCAGATTACTTTGAAAACATCTTGTCAAAAGTGGGAAAACTCTCTATAAATGAAACAACAAATATTGAATAAAGATGAAAACATTGTATCAATAGGAGAAATAGGCCATCTTTAGCAATTTCTCCTTTTCCCACAATATTTTCAATTTATTTTTGCTGCAGAGGCATCAGATAGCGTCTATTTGTCGGAAAGGGTTAAAGACCAATTATTCAAGAATAATAGAACTTTATAAAACTTAATGTTTTTAACAGTGACTAAGTTAGGATATAATCAACTGAAAAGTTATAGCAAATGATAACAATTATCAAATAGGATGCATATCAAGTATATCACATTTATAATATAAACAACATTTTACTGTATGTATGTTTTATATACATCTCTTATTAATATGCCCCCTTCGAAGAAGAGGGGTATATTGCTTTGCACTTGTCGGTTGGTCTGTAGGTAGCTTGTTTGAGTGATAACTCAAAAATGCCTAAACCTTTGGTCCTCAAACTTAACTTGGAGGCTGGGCCTGACCTGTAGATGACCCCTATTGATTTTGAGGTCATCGAGTCAAAGGTCAAGGTCACAGTGACCTTGAACGCGAAAAGCTTGTCCAACTGATAAGTCAACATTGCATGCACCCATGGCCCTCAAACTTGACATTGAGGCTGGGTGTGACCAGTAGATGACCCCTATTGATTTTGAGGTTATCATGTCAAAGGTCAAGGTCACTGACCTTGAATGCGAAAGCTTGTTTGAGTGATAACTAAACATTGCCGTCCCTCAAACTTAACATGGCACTCAGGGGGGCATAATGTTTGACAAACATCTCTTGTTAATTATTTCTATGCATAGTAATGCTAGTAATGTCATATAAATGATAAGCATCAATACTATATGGGTTTTTCAACCCTTTCCCTCATACAACAATTTTTCAGCAGATGACCTTGAAAACATCTAGGCAACAATTTAGAAAAATCTTATGATTTGAAGTATCGTTATGGAAAAATTATAAAGATTTTGCGATCAGTGTCATTTGAGATCCACTATGGCTGTATTTGAAGGAGCATTTCCTCACTTAACCCTTTCCCACATACAATAATTCTGCAGCAGACGACTTTGAAAATATATTGGCAAAAATGTGAAATATCTCCAAAAATGAGAATTTTAACATTAACTAATGTTTTTCAAAAGGTCTGGGTCAGAATGCTTCTGCAAGTGGGAAAGGGTTACGTTCTTATGATTGTATTCTGGCTGACTATCAAGAGATGCTATTGTCTATGCTTGTGTTCATATATTCTCTCTAAATATATACAGTCAACAGAGCTAAGGGGCGTTTTGCATGTTCTAAAATCCTTATTCGACATTCTAACTCTGTTTTCTGGGTACTGGGTACTCAAAAGAATCGTCTCAATGAGTGGTTTCTTTTGAGTACCCACATCATAGGGTTTGGATGGACTTTTAGAGAGATATTGTGAGGAAAAGAGCTGTATACTGCTCCTTATCTGTAGCGCTGTGCTAGACAGCACATTGGATAGCGATTCCCTATCTATAGCAACCACACTTTTAGTTTCCATCATACTAATTTTCTGCATAAATGCCTGCAATTAAGGATAACATGTGAACAAAGACCTTATTGTTGAGTTCCCATGGATGGTCTTTATACACAGGGTCCAATGTACATATCTTAAACGATTTGAGGTCATTCTTGGACATTAGACATGGTTTTGCCTAGTTCAAAACCCTTTCCCACATACAACAACTCTGCAGCGGACAACTTTAAAAACGTCTAAGCAAACAATATAGGATAGAGTTGAAAACATTGTGGCTTTGGTAAAACGAGAAATTGCTCCTTATGAACATTTTCTCCGGTTGTCGCAATGTTTTTAAAAGCTGTCCGCTGCAGATGTATCAAAATGTGTTAGCATGTGGAGAAAGGGTTTAATGTGAAAATTGTTGAATTAAGCATAAACCACCATAAAAACAAACAAACAAACAAAAATGTTTCAAGATTGGTCTCAAAACAAAACTATATTACTATGTATATCATGCTATATATGCTCTATTATTGTTCTCTATATTATCCCGCTTCTAGAAAGTTCACATAAAGAAAACGTGGTCTCCCATTAAACCACCTAGTAACCCGATATGGGAGGACAACTCTGTCATGCCCAATACAGACCCGGAGGTAAGCAAGCAAAAGTGTTGTCTAATTATTGTTGTAAACTGTTTACGGGAAAAGTGTAACTCACTTTTTGTTGTAAAGGAGTGTCCTAAACTGTTTATGGGAAAAGTGTAACTTATTTTTTGTTGTTAATGGGTGTCTTTAACTGTTAACGGGAAAAGTGTAACTTACTTTTTGTTGTAATGGGGATCTTAAATTAATCCCGGGAAATATGTAACTTACTTTTTGTTGTAAAGGGGATCTTAAATTGTTTCCGGGAAAAGTGTAACCTATTTTTTAGCTCATTTGAGCATGAAGTGCTCAAGGAAAGTGTGAAGTACTTTTTGTTGTAAAGGAGATCTGTAACTGTGTCTAAGAAAAGTGTAAAGACCTTCTTATTGGAAATGAGATTGTTAACTGTTTTCCAGCAAAGTGTAAAGTACTTTTTGGTGTAAAGGGGATATGTAACTGTTTCCCAGAACCGTGTAAAGAACTTTTTGTTGTAAAGGGGAACTATTCCCGGGAAAAGTGTAAAGTACTTTTTGATGTACAGGAGATCTGTAACTGTTTCCCAGAAAAGTGTAAAGTACCTTTTCTTGTAAAGGCGATCTTTAACTGTTTCCCAGAAAAATGTAAAGTATATTTTGTTGTAATAGTGATCTTTACCGTTTCCCCAGAAAAGTGCCAATTACTTTTTGTTGTAAAGGGGTTCTTTAAATTTACCCAGGAAAGTGTCAAGTACTTTTTGTTGTAATAGAGATCTTTACCTGTTCTCCAGAAAAGTGTAAAATACATTTTGTTGTAAAGTGGGTCTTTAACTGTACCCAAGAAAGTATAAAACACTTTTTGTTGTAAAGGGGATCTTTAACTGTTTCCCAGCAAAGTGTCAAGTACTTTTTGTTGTAAAGGGGAACCATTTCCTGGAAAAGTGTTGACTTCTGTGTGGTGTGGCCGGGGATCTTTAACTGTTTCTCCGATACTGTTCATGCTTTTAATACTTGGCACTCATGATAGTGAGGTAAGCATGATAACTTTAAAATCCAGGAAACACGTGGGTAGATGAACTGGCAGTTGTGACTTGACGGAACTATTGTTGAAAAGAGCTTTAAAACCCGAATAAATCCAATCTATATATGTACATCTCCAATACACTGCCCCCATTAGTACTTTCCATGTTTTGATTATTCTGACTAGCTGGTGTCAGGATAAATGGATCAGTGTTTGTACCGGTCGTCTGATTATAAATAAGAAAGAATTGTGGATACAGGAGAAATTTATTAGCTCTTTGTTCCTACAATGTTAACCCTTTCCCACACACAGACACTTTCTGAGGCCTTTGCAGCAGAAGACCACGATGTTGTCAACTTTATTCAATAATTGGTCATTCATTTACTAATATAGAGAATTTCTGTATTTCTGACTTGATGTGTTCAAAGTCGTCTGCTGCAGAATGTTTGTTTGAAGGAAAGTGTTAACCCTTTCCCTCATACAGCAAATCTGCAGCAGATAGCTTTAAAAATATCTATTCAAAAATATAGCTTTAAAAATATCTATTCAAAAATATGGAAAATCTCTAAAATTGAAGGTATAATTACTGAAATATGTTGAAAACGTTGTGGCAAAAGGCGAAATTTCTCATTTTGAGCAATTTCTCCTTTTGTCACAATGTTTTCAAAAGTTGTCTGCTGCAGATCTGTCAAAAGGCGTCTGCAGGTGGAAAAGGGTAAATACTGTGTGAAATGTTTGATGATAATAATTTGTTTTATTCATTTCAGCTTCGTAAGGCATATTTCCGTCAAGTTGAAGAGATCAGTGCCCTGAAGGAACAATTAGCATTAAAAGACAAAAGAATTAACCAGTTAGAGGATGAAGTGACCATTTTGCGGAAAGGTGGTTCTTCCACATCCACTAAGCAAGGAGAAAGCGACTGTTAACCTTAATAACACATTGTGACCTTTGGCCTCTCTTGACCTTGTTCCAGTCATTTACCAATTAGAATGGAAAGACAAAATAATGAACCATTTAGAGGATGAGTTTACAATTCAACGGAAAGGTGGTGTTCTTTCACATTCACTATACAAGTGGAAAGTTACTGTTGACCTTAATAACACATTGTGACCTTGACATTTCTTGACTTTGTTCCAGAAAGAGACCTTTCCTTGGTGTGGAAATGGATCTTTGCAATACATACAATATTCCATCATGATGTGAGCCCCCCGCGAGAAAACTAACATTATGGCATCTGCGTAATGTATCGACCCAGATCAGCCTGCACAGTCCGCGCAGACTGATCAGAGCTGACACATTCCGTCTCAGGGGGATAGAGGTATAGAGTAATGTTTCTTGAAACAGACACTCCACAGGAGGCGAAAAGTGTCTATCCAGGTAATCCTGTGCAGCATGCTTAGGCTGATCCAGGTGGATACTTTACGCAAATTCCAAAAAGTTGGTTTTCTCGCGGGACGGCTCATGTTATGTTCAACTTAGATGTTTACCTTATGTGATATTTTTGTGTCGCCTGCTTTGAAAAAATGTCTGAAAAGAAAAATGAAATGTGTGGTAGTATCTATATGATACAGAGGTAAGATACAATATACTGATAAAGTCTGTATTAACCCTTTCCAACATACAACAAATCTGCAGCAGATGACTTTTAAAACTTCATGGCAAAAACATGGAAAATGTCTTTAAATGGAGGTATAATTACTGAAAAAAAAATGCAATTGTTTTGAGCAATTTCTCCTTTTGTCACAATGTTTTCAAATTTAGTCTTCTGAAGAGGCGTCAGAAAGCCTCTGTATGTGGGATAGGGTTAACTATATTTTAAATCATGTTCAAATTAGCCCTTTCCAATCTACAGACTTATTCACCTACTGACACTTTTGATGTATCTGTAGCAGTCGCCATTTGAAAACGTTGTGGAAAGAGGAGAGATTGCTCATAATGATAATTTTCTTCTTTTGCAATAACGTTTTAACTCTATTCAATAATAACATGTTAATTTATAGAGATTTTCTACATTTTTGCAAGTACATTTTACAAGTCGACTGCTGCAGATTTGCTGTATTTTGGAAAGGGTTAAATGTTGTTCAAAATTAAACATGTCACAAATGTTTCACTTATCAAAAGTTTTCTTCAACCTTTTCCCACAGGAATCTGCACTGGACATCTTTGAAACATCTAGGATCTAGGTAAAACTATTTAAAGACTCCCTCAATGAATTCATAATTAATGAAAAGAGTTACAAAGATTCGGACAAAGAGAACAACTGCTTATTATGGGCAATGTATTATGGGCAATGTATTATGCCACAATATTTTTATAAAATGTGTGCTACAGATGCGTCCAAATCCAGGCATGTGGGATAGGGTTAATTTTTAAAGCATTTTTAAAATGTGTGCCAGTTAAAAGATTGGTTCCTCCTCAAATAGATTAGTTCTGCCGTGAATAGATAGGTTTAATTAATCTTGTATAAATAGGTATAATTGTAGAAAAAAAGTCGTTACAAGCCCATGGTAGGATGTTGTTTATATATAGAAGTCTTAACTGTTTCCCTCATATATACGCTTTCTGACGCCTCTGCAGTAGACAGTCTTTTGAAAACATGGCGACAAAAGAAGAAATTGCTCAAAAAAAGCAATTTCTCCTTATGTCACCCTGTTTTAGACTCGATTCAATTATTGTATTTTCATTTAAAGGGAGTTTCCATTTTTTTCAGGTTTGTTTTTGAAGTAGTCTGCTGTAGATTTGTTGTATGTTGGAAAAGCTGAACACTTTCCCATATACAACAAATATGCACCAAAGACTTTAAAAAAAGATTGGGAAAAATGTGAAAAATGATTAATTAAAGTTCAAAATAGAACAGATATAGATGCACAATATTTTCAGAGTTGTTTGCTGCTAAGGCGCCGAAAAGCGTCTGTATGTTAGAAATGGTTAAAGGGCAAATATCTGTCATTCCACTGTCTTGAAATACATTCCATTTTTGTTTTTAATTTTTCTATTTTTATTTTACATAGGTTATAAAAACTTATAATTATATGGTCAGGTAAGTGCTCCAGGAAAGCCAACCCTATGATATATGGCTTATTATAACAATTTCTGGTTCTGACCAATTTATCCTTGTACCACAAGGTTTTTAAACCCTTTCCTACAGGGCAGTTTATGCAGAAACCTGACAATTGGGAAACTAAAACGTGTGTTTTTTTATAAACAGGGAATTGCTATTCAAAGGTGGTCTTTAGCACAGGTTTGACTGTATTTATTTTTGTTGTTATAAGGTGAGGCTGCCTGGAGCACAGCTGGCATACATAGTTGATATTATTGTAAATTTTACAAGTTAACCTGTTTTTGACTTTGAAAGTATGATGTTGACCAGATGTTTGTTATAGTTAAGAGATTATTCCATATTTATCAGATAAAAGTGTGATAGAAGTTGAAATAATTCCATATCTTGGGTTCGTCTCAGAAATTGCAATAATTCCATATCTTGGGTTCGTCTCGCCAAATTGATTTACTTTTTGTATTTTTGACGGAGCTTAATTCCATTTCCACATGCAACCAATCTTCAGCAGACGACTTGCAAATCCTTTCGAAAAGAATTTAGATGAAAGTATAATTAATGCATTTAGTTGAACAGAATGAGTTTTCTCTACTTTATTTTTCATAGTCAACTTTAGCAGATGTGTCTAAATGTTTGAAACTGTATCAGATATCAAGATAAAAGTGTGACAGTAGTTTGAACGAATCACATATATGAGCCTAAAAATCGACATTCCATTATAGAGATTTTCAATACTTTCATGATGTTTTCCAAAGTCGTCTGTTGCAGATTTGTGTGTATGTTAAAAGGGTAAATCTCAAACCCTTTACAAGTCTGCTTTTGTATACGATGGTTCATAACTTCTTACACATTACATTAACCTTTTCCCACATACAACACATCTGCAGCAGACAACTTTGAAATATCGAGGCAAAAATATGGAAAATCTCTATAAATTACAGTAATTATTGAATAGAGTTGATTGATCTATAATTATGAGAAACAATTTTTTTAACAATAATCTTTTGCAGAGGCGTCGGAAAGCGTCTATATGTGGAAAAGGATTAAAAGTCAGCTTTTGTGAAAGATGGCACTTAAACATTACATTAAGTATCAAGATCTGTTAATTTTATGTTCTATATAAAATGTTTTTATTTATTCCGATCACTCTTCCATATACAGCTGATAAAATCATTTTGTTTGTGTGATATAGTTTATTTCACAGCTCTAAATAAGGGATGTTTTTCATGTTCTTTACCCTTTTACACAAATAGATATAGTTTATTTCACAGCTCTAAATAAGGGCGTTTTTCATGTTCTATACCCTTTTACACATATAGATATAGTTTATTTCACAGCTCTAAATAAGTGCGTTTTTCATGTTCTTAACCCTTTGCCACATATAGTTTAAACTTATTTATTTTATATCGATTGCGAAACAAGCTTTAAGCTTATATTAATCAAGCTCGATGTCTGCTTCCTGGATACTTAACCAGTACTCGCGCCGATTGTGTAGAAAAATCCCAAAGTCAGGACCCGCTCATCACGGGACTCGAACCAGGGACCTTTGATGTGAGAGGCCGAAGCTCTACCTCTGCACCACTGTCTGCCACATATAGACAATCTCTGATGCCTCAACAGCAGATGACTTTTGAATCATTGCAACAAAAGGAGAAATTGCTCAAAACAGGCAAATTCCCCTTTGGCCACATCATTTTCAACTCTTTTCAATAAGCATTATTTCTCAAATAGAGATATTTCACATTTTTGCCTAGACGTTCAGCGGCCGAATTTCTATATGTCGGAAAGGGCTAAATACTTATACACATATGCTTGTCTCAGTGAGACGATTCTTTTGTGTACCTACGACATAGGTTGTAATGAGATCTAAGTTGTTGACATTATGACAAAAGAAAAAATTACTCATTATGAGTAATTTCTCCTTTTGTCCCGATGCTTTCAAAGGCCATCTTCTGCTTAGACATCAGTATGTAGGAAAGTGTTAAAATATGAAAAAGGTAGATAGCCTGTTTTTTCACTTTTTAGCTCGCCTATTCGAAGAAATAGGGGAGCTTATGTTATCACCCCGGCGTTGGCGTTGGCGTTGGCGTTGGCGTTGGCGTTGGTGTTGGCGTTGGCGTCCGCGTTGCCAGCTTGGTCAAACCTTTGCGTGCAAGGCCTTTTCTCAGACACTGTGTATGCTGTTGCTTTGAAACTTCACACACTTATTCAGGATCATTAGGGGACCTTGTATGTCAAGTCCCATAACTCTGGAATGGATTTTGACTGAATTGTGCCCCTTTTTGGACTTAGAATTTTGGTCAAACCTTTGTGTGCAAGGCCTTTTCTCAGACACTGTGTATGCTGTTGCTTTCAAACTTCACACACTTATTCAGGGTCATTAGGGGACCTTGTATGTCAAGTCCCATAACTCTGGAATGGATTTTGACTGAATTGTGCCCCTTTTTCGACTTAGAATTTTGGTCAAACCTTTGCGTGCAAGGCCTTTTCTCAGACACTGTGTATGCTGTTGCTTTGAAACTTCACACACTTATTCAGGATCATTAGGGGACCTTGTATGTCAAGTCCCATAACTCTGGAATGGATTTTGACTGAATTGTGCCCCTTTTTGGACTTAGAAATTTGGTCAAACCTTTGCGTGCAAGGCCTTTTCTCAGACACTGTGTATGCTGTTGCTTTCAAACTTCACACACTTATTCAGGGTCATTAGGGGACCTTGTATGTCAAGTCCCATAACTCTGGAATGGATTTTGACTGAATTGTGCCCCTTTTTCGACTTAGAATTTTGGTCAAACCTTTGCGTGCAAGGCCTTTTCTCAGACACTGTGTATGCTGTTGCTTTGAAACTTCACACACTTATTCAGGATCATTAGGGGACCTTGTATGTCAAGTCCCATAACTCTGGAATGGATTTTGACTGAATTGTGCCCCTTTTTGGACTTAGAAATTTGGTCAAACCTTTGCGTGCAAGGCCTTTTCTCAGACACTGTGTATGCTGTTGCTTTCAAACTTCACACACTTATTCAGGGTCATTAGGGGACCTTGTATGTCAAGTCCCATAACTCTGGAATGGATTTTTTTCAAACATTTGGATTTTTTTCTTTTTCTTTTCTTGTATTTTTCAATTTTGCGTTTAGCTCAACGTTAAAGTTTCGATTTTTTTTTTTTCTCAATAAGTACTGGTTCTAGGGCTTTCATATTTTTTGGGGTAAAACATTTGTTTTTTGCTGGATTTTGAAAATTGGGCATAGCTTCTTCATATTTTGTTGGATTAATTTCATTTTTTTGTATTTTTGAACTTTGAGCATTATTTTTTTATTTTTTATTTTTTTTCTTGAATTTTGGAACTTTGTGTTCAGCTCAATTTTTTTTTTCTTCAATTTCTTGTATTTTTGAACTTTTTTTTTTTATTATTTCTTGTTTAAAAATAATTGTGTTTAGCTCAATGTTAGAGTTTTGTTTACTTTTTGTGTTTTACACTTGCCTTGATAGTCAAAGCAGGGGACACAGTGAGACATTTAATTACGCGTAATTCTTGTCTTTCTTTTGTAAATTCAATTTCAACTGAATTATTCCACTTTTGGATTTTGGACTTTATACCCATGCTATAACTGTTCTGAAGTAGGCCCTGATAGACGATATCCCTGATAGGCGAGCTATATTGTCCTCCGACAACTCTTGTTACAGAATGATATATGTTTACAATAATACATTTATTGACAAAACCATTCATATTCCCTTAACGCTTTCCCACTTGCAGATGCATTTTTGATGTGTTCCCCAGCAGACAACTACTTGTGAGAAACGGTCAACCTTTTCCCACATACAGATTCTTTCTAACGCCTCTTAAGCAGACGATCATTATGGGCAATTTCTCCATTTGCCACATTGACTTAAATACTATACAATAACCAAACTATTGTTTTTAGAAATTTTCTATATTTTGGACTTGACGATTTGAAATTCATCCGGTGCAGATGTATTGTATGTGGGAAACGGTTAAAAAAGCAATAGGAATTCCAAGTTATGACCTCATCTTTCATTAGAGGTAGAGTGTCGGCATCTCATACAAATCTGACTTTGGGGTTTGGCGCAAGTACTGGTTAACCCTTTCCCTCATATAGACACTTTCTGATGCCTCTGCAGCAGACAGCTTTTTAAAAACATAGTAGCAAAAGAAGAAATTGCACAAAACGTGCAAATTTTCCTTTTGCCACAATGTTTCCCACTTTTAGTCATAGGTTATCCATTCAATTATAGAGAATGTTCTATTTTATGACAAAATATGTTCAAAGTCGTCTGCTGCAGAATTGTCGTATGAGGGAAAGGGTTAAGTCTCCAGGAAGCAGACATCGAGCGTGATTAATATAAACTGAAAGCTTGTTTCGCATTCGATGTAAATAAATAAATTATAAACAAGAAATATCTTTAAAAAAGATAAACGGCGATAATTATCAAAACAATCAGTAATTTTCCATGAATTATAAAATTTGTGCAATAATCTATGTGTTTATCAAAGGCTAATCGACCATCTCCATCCAGCTTCAGTTTCTATAAATAGATTATCGAGGCCGAGTATACGCCACATGACTGGAGATTACGCGAGACTCCCAAGAGGTGTATAAGTTTCAATTGACGATAAATAACTGAAAACTTATCATGTTTCAAAAATAATTAATATTTTGCTCTTGAATACGTTTTTCACTGAAATTTATTTCTTAATGAAAACAATTAAATGTTAGTATGCAGAACATTTTATTTTAAAACTTCATCTTATTAGTGCCTCTCGTAGGATCGCCAACCTAACTATGAACCTATCAAAACGTTTCATTTCCTTTATTTCTTCGACATTCTTCATTAAATACAACATTAGATTGGTCTACAATCTAGATCATTTGTTTAACATCTAGATCAAAACTGAGGTTAAACAGCTATCGCCGAAAAAAATGTGACATTTGTAGGGGAATACATTGTGTTCCTTCAACCATTTCAGTTGTGTTCACTTTTTCTTGTTTACTGGGAACTTAACCCTTTCCCACTTACAGACACTTGTTGACGCCTATGTAGCAGAGTTTTGAAAACAGTGTGGGAAATGATTTCAACTCTATTCAATAATAGTTTTATTATTCAGAGTGATTTTCCATATTTTTGCCTAACTGATTTAAATGTCATCTGCTGCAGATTTGTTGTATATGGGAAAGGGTTAAGTCCGGTTGTATTACCAAGTACAGAGTTGTTGTTTCTTTTAACTCCTCGGGATGGCGTTCAAGAACAGCTAATGTTATCACCCTTTCCCATTGATTTACAACAAATCTGCAGCAAACAGCTTTTAAACATTTCTAGCCTAAAGTATGGAAAATCAATATGTATGGAATGAAATTATAGTTAATCTATAAAGTTAATAACATTTTGGTTTAATTTGTCAAACGCAAATGCATCAAAATGCATTGAGAAAGGGTACTGGTAAGTGTTTTTCCTGGTAACATAATGTAACACTCATTTCACTACTATTTACACACTATTTATACATAAATATTTTTTGTGTTGTACTACTGTCAAAATTGTTTGCTTGCTCTACGAAGTTTCCAAAAAACTTATATTCCATCGTATGAATGATATGTGATGTACATTCCATCAAATGAATGATATGTGATGTACATTCCATCAAATGAATGATATGTGATGTACATTCCATCGTATGAATGATATGTGATGTACATTCCATCGTATGAATGATATGTGATGTACATTCCATCGTATGAATGATATGTGATGTACATTCCATCGTATGAATGATATGTGATGTACATTCCATCGTATGAATGCTATTTGATGCACATTCCATCGTATGAATGCTATGTGATGTACATTCCATCGTATCAATGATATGTGATGCACATTCCATCGTATCAATGATATGTGATGTACATTCCATCGTACGAATGCTATGTGATACACATTCCATCGTATCAATGATATGTGATGTACATTCCATCATATGAATGCTATGTGATGTACATTCCATCGTATGAATGCTATGTGATGTACATTCCATCGTATGAATGCTATTTGATGTAAATCAACCTTTACCCACATAAGTTGCATTATTATGCATCTCAATACAAATTAAGATTCAGCTTTTAGAGGTTTTTTTAGATTTTTACCTAAAACATATGTCTGCATGTGGGAGAAGGTTAATATTATGTGAGCATGTTACAATGTGTGTACATACGATTCCAAGACATTACTGTTTTTACAATAGACGAATAGATAGTGATTATTATTTTAAATGTCAATGGTGAATCAAACATATCCTTGTTTTACATTTTGATGCAATTTAAATGTTTAATTTTCCAATATACAAGTGATTATAGTGATGTGCATATGCATTATTCTTTGTTATGTGTAGAAGTCATGTTACATACACATGTGTTAGCTGTTGTTTTTTGCAATATAAACGTGTAATGTTGAAATGCATATATATATATATGTAAAACTGTGTAATGTGTAGTCATGTTATATACATATGGGTCCATTGTATTCTGCCTTGTTTCCCCTGTTATTGCTTTAATGTAAACACACTAAATACATTTGAATAGCTGTTACTTTACCCTCTTGCAAATACAGACGTATTTTGATGCATCAGAAGGTTACAACTTTTGAAAACATTGTGGCAAAATGAGAAAATGCTTGTTTTGAGCAATTTCTTCTTCTTTTGTCACGATGTTTAAAGGAAAAGGTTAAAGTCCCCCATGCACAAAGTCAGAAAAAACATTAAACATATATGCATGGATCAGCCAATATATTTATCTATAATTGTTACACTTAGAAGAAACTTGCTGAAAATGGTTCTTGGTTAAAGCAAAACTATATTTCCAACCTATCTGATCATTTCACGGTAAAAGGTCAACCAATTCGTATTAAAATTGCCTACAAAATGCCTACTATTCACAGCTATGCCTTAAATGTTAGTTTTAGTGTTATATCAAGTGTTCAACAGTTTGTTTGTGTCGCCTGTCTTGGTAGGGTGTCGTGTGGTTTCACCTCTCCATTGTATATCCCTCCATTTATCTGTTTGTTCATCACCCATTCACTTTCTGATATAATGGCAGGCGACACATGTGTTCCCCAATCACAGTTTTGTTTCTGTCACCTGCCTTGATAGGGTTACACATTTATATATCTGGATTTTCTTCATGCTTTCAATAACTGACTCAATAGCGGGTGACACATGTGTTCCCCAATCACAGTTTTGTTTCTGTCACCTGCCTTGATAGGGAGACAAATTTATCTATCTTGCTTTTCTTCATCCTTTCAATAACTGACTTAGTAGCAGGTGACACATGTGTTCCCCAATCACAGTTTTGTTTCTGTCTCCTGCCTTGATAGGGTGACAAATGTATCCATCAGGCCTTTCTTCATGCTTTCAATAACTGACTCAATAGCAGCTATTATTCTTCAATTACAGTGTGATTTGAAATGTGAAATTGTGAAACCAAGGACCAATTACTCTTATTATATTCAGAATTAGAATGTTATTATTGTTATATTGATGCTTTAAGTGGATATATCCCTTGTGTTGTTGAAGAATTTCTTTGTCTCTTTTTTTTTTATTGAAAATGATTAAAAATGTAAAACACATCTTTTATTGATTTGTTACTGTATTATTTTAGGATGCCGCCTCAATAAAATGACAACATAAAAGTAAAATAATCAAATACAACACAATTATTCCCAGACAATAAATAATAACAACACATTATAAATACTCTAATTGTGGGGGTATTTGGACGCAAGTGGTATTCAAGCATTCATGGAGGACGGCACAGCGATCATTAGACTTGTATGCAGTTGCATGCACCAAATATTTATAACTAGTAGTTTTATATGAAAGCATGACCTTTTTCGGCTCTTATTAAGCATTTATCCACAACATATAAAAGGCCTATAATTGGGTTTCGCGAGGGATGCGCTAATACAGAACATCCTCTGCCTTCTGCCTGTCCCGGACATCCCTCTCCTCTATACATAATGTTATCAATGGTGCGTGCCATTTCAAATCCAACATAATATAAAAGGCCTAAAAGTGGGTTCCGCGAGGGATACGCTAAAACAGGACATCCTCTGCCTGTTCTGGGTATCCCTTTCCCCTATAGATAATTCATCAATGGTGCGTCCCATAGACAAAGCCATGAATTAAACTTAGGATTGTTGGAATCATGTGAGAAGCCGCCTTGCAAGGTTCCACATCCTTGACATGCCATGTAAAATAGCCCCTCACAGTTCCCAGCTCCTCGTCCATGACACCCAAGGCCCCGTTCCTGACTGATGCAGACTCCAAGCCTCGAGATAACAATGAAATCTGACTATTAGGTATGCTAGATCACTATGCCGCCCACTCACTGGCCGCTAGAATCCGCCACAGCAAATTTAGTATAAATTTGTCCACCATTCAGCGGCCTATTTATCAGCTTCAAAAAAACTCTTTGCCATCTGTCATGTATCGTAAGGCCACTTGTTTTGGTATCTATTTCACATATAATTGATCTACCATTCCATAGATTCCTCACAATTTGATGTCCAGCTTTATTAATGCGTTTCTTTTGTTATTCATTTGTTCCCTCCAAGCTCAATTGATTAGATTATATGCCTCTCCAGGAAATCCATGATAAAATTTCTCACCAAACAATAAAAACAGTGGGGATTGCAGAAGCAATATAATAGAAGTCTACTTTCATGTACTTCATAAGTTTCCATTGTGTAGTACCAACAAGATCATTCCAACCTACGATCATGTCTGACCGTTGTTTGACGGGCATGGTATAGACTGTAACTTTGGAAGCGGTTGGCTTCAGTAAATACCACTGGCACCAAGCCATACAAAACCAGACCGTGTGACCTGCTTAAATTAGCTCGTCCTTCCACTCTGGCAATCAGTGAGTCACCCATGAGCCAAATATCTGTAAATAAACTAAGGAATGGTGCAGCTTGTGAACCAAACTGAAGCATTATGTTAAGACGGATGTAAATTGATTTGTTACTGTAATATTTGACCAGGTCGAATAAGTATTTTGTTGATTCATTGTATTGGAATTGAACACCAATTTCAACAACATATCAGTTTTATCAATGTAACTGGTGTATGAATGGCGGAAACAAGGTTCAAACTTCAAGTCCCTAGATTGACAGACTTTGGCATTACCCACTGATTAATCGTGGCTCGACAGTATGTTCTGTTTAAAGATTCAAAGTTTATTTATTCGGCATATTAAGTTATATTACATCGCCGTAAACATATTTATATGACGGTTTAACAAATGAACATATATATGTACATCCACGGGAAAACACTTTAATTTTCCTAAGTTAGGTTTGTACATTTACAGCATTAGAAAATTAATTTACAAATACAAATACATGGCAATATGTCAAAGACAACAATTTAACATACAACAACAACAAAGTGTTTACTTATAAAGTCCGGTTAAAGTTTTGTGTGCAACTAAATTAAGAGTCCATATCTCTGTATTTACTTGATGCATTGTATTGCAACTATATATACAACCCTACCCTACTATCACACCTGTGTAGATTTTTAAGTAAAATAACTCTACTTTGCATTTTATGCAAGTTATGGCCCTTTTCTTCTTATAAATTCTGGTTAAAGTTTTGTGTGCAACTAAATTAAGAGTCCATATCTCAGTAACTACTTGATGCATTGTATTGAAACTTTCTAAAATTCTACCCAACTATCACACCTTTGAAGATTATTAAGTTAGATAACTATATCCTGCATTGCATGTAAGTTATAGCCCTTTTTGTACTAAGATATTCTGGTTAAAGTTTTGCATGCAACTACATTAAGAGTCCATATCTGGGTATTTACTAGATGCATTGCATTGAAACTTTATGCAACTCTACCAAACTATCACATCTATGTATATTATTAAGTTAGATAACTCTATCCCGCTTTTTCTGCAAGTTATGGCGCTTTTTAGCTTAGAAATTCTGATTAAAGTTTTGTGTGCAACTAAATTAAGAGTCCATATATCAGTTTTTAAATGTTACTTGATGCATAACATTGAAACTACCACACGTATATAAATGATCAAGTTGGATAACTCTATCCTGATTTTAATGCAAATTATGGCCTTTTTTTACTTAGCAATTCTGGTTAAAGCTTTTCGTGCAACTAAATTATGAGTCCATATCTCAGTATTTACTTGATGCATTGCATTGAAACGTTATACAATACTACCCAACTATCACAGCTATGTAGATTATTAAGTCAGATAACTCTATCCTGCATTTTATGCAAATTATGGCCCTCTTTTACTTAGAAATTCTGGTTAAAGTTTTGTGTGCAACTACATGAGAGACCATTCTTTAGTAACTACTTGATGCATTGCATTGAAACTTTATACAACTCTTTCCAACCATTACACCTATGTAAACAATCATTGTATTGAAACTTTATACAATCTTTCCCAATTTCACGACTATATACACAATCAAGTAAAATAACTCTTTCCTGCAAGTGATGTAAATTGTTGCTCTTTTCTTACTTAGAAATTACGGTTAATGTTTTGCGTGCAAATACATTAAGAGTCCATATCTTAGTAACTACTTGATGCATTCCATTGAAACGTTATACGACCCTTCCCAACCACTATATCTATGACAATAATCAAGTAACATTACTCTATCCTTCATATAATGAATAATATCACCCTTTAAGCAATTTTTGTTAATGTTTTGAATGCAACTACATTAGATTGCGTATCTCAGTAACTATTAAGCGGTAGAATAGTCGAGCGCGCTGTCCTCCGACAGCTCTTGTTATATATCTAGAAAAGTATTAACCCTTTCCGACATACAACAAATATGCACAACAGACTTGGAAAAGATATTGGGGAAAGACGTGAACAATTTCCCTAATGAGATTTCAATTATTGGATAAAGTAAAAAAACAGAACAGAAATTGCTCATGATGCGCAATGTTTTCAAAAGTTGTTTGGTGCCAAAGCGCTGAAAAGTGTCTGTGTGTGGGGGAAAGGGTTAAAGGGCAATATCTTTCATTCCACTGTCTTTAGATACATTTCATTTTTGTTTTTAATTTGTCTGCTTTTCTTTACATAGGTTATATATATATATATAATTAGTGAGCTAGGAAACCCAACCCTATGATGTATGGCTCATTATAACAATTTCTGGTTCTGAGCAATTTATCCTTGTAGCACAAGGTTTTTAAACCTTTTTCTACATACAGATGTTTTCTGATACCTGTTTGGCAGACGACTTGTGAAAACATTGTGGCAAAATGGGAAATTGTTCATGATATATTACTATTGCAACAGGTATACCAAACCTAGGGTTTTTGAGACCAGTGTTGATCTAGATCTGCTTGCAGGAGAACTCAAGTAACTTCTTTCAAACATTGTACATTTGCATGAGTCAGTACGGAGGCCATAGGGTTTTGGTTTAAACTTAACTGTATTTGTTTAATCCTTTCTCACATGCAACAAATATGCAGCAGACGACCTTGAAAACCTATATACTAAAACATGAAAAAAATAAATTCATTAAAGATAGCTTATTTGTTAAATAAAGTTAAAAACATTGTGGCCAAAGCTTATCATGAGCAATTTCACCTTTTGCCACAATGTTTTCAAAAGTCGTCTGCTGCAGATGCTTCAAAATGCGTCTATAGGTGGGAAAGGGTTAATTGATTGAGATGATACTACTATTATTCTCCTTTTTGCCAGAATGTTTTCTAAAGTTGCCTGTTGTAAAGGCATCCAAATCAGGAACGTTTGGTATGAAAGGCCGACGCTCCACCACCAAAACACTGTCATCAACATAGATTTATATCTAGAACAGTGGGACCTGTGTACAAAGACTAGTTATGGGGAGACAACAATCTGGTATTTGTTTACAGGTAATCTTTATATGCAGGGTGATTTATGCAGAAACATAAAGATTGGACAACTAAAACGTGTGGTTGCTATAGACAGGGAGTTGCTATTCAAAGGTGATCTTTATATGCAGAGTAGTCTATTCAGAAACATAACGATTGGGAAACTAAAACGTGTGGTTGCTATAGACAGGGAGTTGCTATTCAAAGGTGGTCTTTAGCACAGGTTTGACTATTTATTATTGTTGTTATAAGGTTAGGCCTCCTGGAGCACAGCTGGCATAGATAGTTGATGTTATTGTAAATGATAAGTTGACCTGTTTTTTACTTTGAAAGTATGATGCTGACCAGATGTTTGTTATAGTCAGATAAAAGCAGACGACTTGAAAAATCCTTTCGAAAATAATTTAAATGAAAGTATAATTAATGCATTTAGTTGAAAAGAATGAGTTTTTTCTACTTTATTTTTCAAAGTCAACTTTAGAAGATGTGTCTAAATGTGTGAAACTAATCATATATCTGATCCTAAAAAATGGATTTCAAATTATACAGATTTTCCATACTTTTGTCACAATTCGCCGATTTGTGTGTATGTTAGTATGGTAGAAGAGTAAATCTCAAACCCTTGAAAAGTCTGCTTTTGTATAAGATAGATAATATACGTTACATTAATCTTTTCCCACATACAACAAATCTGGAGGAGACAGCTTTGAAATAATCTATGCAAAAATATGGAAAATCTATATAAATGACAGTTTAATTATTGAATTGAGTTGAAAATATTGTGGTAAAAGGTGTGATTGCTCTATCATTATGAGTAACTTTTACTTTTGCCACAATTCTTTTAAAAGTAATCTGCTGCAGAGGCGTCGGAAAGCGTCTATATGTGAGAAAGGATTAAAAGTCTGCTTTTGTGAAAGATGTCACTTAAACATTACATTAAGTATCAAGATCTGTTAATTTTATGTTCTATATAAAATGTTTTTATTAATTTGATCTCTCTACCATATACAGCTGATAACATAATTTTGTTTGTATGATATAGTTTATTTCACAGCTCTAAATAAGTTGTTTTATTCATGTTATTAACCCTTTCCCACATATAGATATAGTTTATTTCACACCTTTAAATGAGGGGCGTTTTTCATGTTTATAGCCCTTTACCACATGTAGACGATCTTTGATGCCTCTACAGCAGACGACTTTTGAAAACATTGCAACAAAAGGAGAAATTGCTCAAAACGAGCAAATTCCCCTTTTGCTGCAATGTTTTAAACACTTGTTCAATGATCAATATTCCTTAAATAGAGATATTTCTCATTTTTGCATAGATGTTTTCTGCTGCAGAATTGTTGTATGTTGGAAAGGGTTAAATTCTTATTGGACCTCCAACACATATGCTTGTCTCAGTGAGACGATTCCTTTGTGTACCTACAGCATAGGCTGTAATGAGTGCTAAGTTGAAACAATTGTGACAAATGGATAAATTACTCGCTATGAGTAATTTCTCCTTTTGTCACATTGCTTTAAAAGGTCGTCGCTGCTGAGGCATCAGCATGTGGGAAAGTGTAAACGTGTGACCTGCTTAAATTAGGACGAGGATTTTGATTGATTGATTGTTTGGTGTTTTAAGCGGCTTCCAACATTTGTTCAGTTATAACAAGGCATTTCCTTGGTAAGTAACCAGTTCTACTGGTCCATTTATCCAGTAAGTCGTATTGATAAACCCGCAATAAGTCTTTGGTATGAACCTAGAGGATCTTCGATTTATTTTTCACGAGGCTCATGCTTTCAAGGTAAGCATTACGATTGATTGGCTGTATCATGATAAATGGAGCAGTAGTACTGGTAACTGAACAACTGTTGAAAGCGGCGTAAGACTAATAGAAGAAATATATTTGATGTTTCCGCGAATATTATTTCGGAGGGATTTACGTCAAGTCGTCTGCGAGGGTAGAGTGTCGCAAATATATATAACCAATATAGGACCTATAAAGAGACAGTTCAAAGTCAAATAATAATATACATGTATCTATAATCAGGAGGTAGACCCAGGCGGGAAGGACCCCCTAGTCCCACACCCTGTACAGCTAGAAGTGGTTCAGAGTATGTATCATTTACTAGTACAATGCTTTTTATCACGGTACAGCAGCTTATCAGTGTTCTCAGAAATTTGCCACGAATGCTCCGTTGGCTTAATTTCTAAAACAATGCATTATGGATGATTGTGTTGCCAAACGCTCGTTTTGTATCAAGACACATAACAGCTATTTACTGATTGATTGAATGGAGTTTAACGCCGTTTTTAATACTTTTTCAGGCATATCACGGCGGCTATTGCACCTACTCATGTTTTTCAGGTATATAACGGCAGCTAGTGCACCTACTCATGTTTTTCCGTCATAACACGGTGGCTAGTGCAATACTCATGGTTTTCAAGCATATCACGGCGGCTAGTGCACCTACTCATGTTTTTCCGTCATATCACGGCGGCTAGTGCAATACTCATGTTTTTCAAGCATATCACGGCGGCTAGTGCACCTACTCATGTTTTTCGGGCATATCACGGTGGCTAGTGCACCTACTCATGTTTTTCCGTCATAACACGGTGGCTAGTGCAATACTCATGGTTTTAAGGCATATCGCGGTGGCTAGTGCACCTACTCATGATTTTCAGGCATATCACGGTGGCTAGTGCACATACTCATGTTTTTCCGTCATAACACGGTGGCTAGTGCAATACTCATGTTTTCAGGCATATCACGGCGGCTAAAGCACCTACTCATGTTTTTCAGGCATATCACGGTGGCTAGTGCACATACTCATGTTTTCCAGGCATATCACGGCGGCTAGTGCACCTACTCTTGTTTTTCGGGAATATCACGGCGGCTAGTGCACCTAATCATGTTTTTCAGGCATATAACGGCGGCTAGTGCACATACTCTTGTTTTTTGGGCATATCACTGTGGCTAGTGCACCTACTCATGATTTTCCGCCATATAACGGTGGCTAGTGCACCTACTCAAGTTTTTCAGGCATATCACGGCGGCTAGTGCACATACTCATGTTTTTCAGACATATCACGGTGGCTAGTGCACCTACTCATGCTGTTCAGGCATATCATGGCGGCTAGTGCACATACCCTTGTTTTCCAGGCATATCACGGCGGCTAGTGCACCTACTCATGTTTTTCAGGCATATCACGGTGGCTAGTTCACTTACACATGTTTGTACTGGAATTCCCACTCGAGTAATACACCAGTAATACCCACAACAGGATAGATAGATAGTTTTTTTCAATTCAATAAACATGAGGCCTCTGGCCCAAAATAAAATACGCCAATAATAATACAATTAATGTTTCAGTTGTTTAATCACTGACTCATCTGTTACTTTCACAATCATCAAATGATTTATATAACTATTATAAGTTTTATTAATTTTGCTTTGAAGTATATTATGTAAGCTGGCTTCTGTATTAAGGGCATAATACCAATTGAACAAATATTGTTCTCGTATATATAGGATCGGTTTTTCGCTGTCAGAAAATAGTCCCAACATGTAATTCTTAATAAACTATTGGCTCATCACACACAACACATTTACGACCGATACTGGTCCCTTTTCCTCGTCCATCTATCGTGACGTTTGTGTTAACCAGATACACGTTCTCAGCCATTTTGTAAACATTTGCGGATGAATACAAACATAGTGATTCGGTCATGTTATATTACACATGTAACACAATTATTAAGATGACTCTGGCAATATAAGCATATTCTATCATGACGCCCTGTTTCAATACTGAGTTTATGACTAAATTTTGCAATAGCTTTCCTAGATTTATAGGGAATATTTAAACAAAGGTATGTTTCTTTATTGAGTATAGATTTGAAGCATTTATAGAAATGACAACGGCTTGATGTGTTAAAAGTGTTGTGCCAGTCCTGCTTGCAACACTCAATTATTCTTTGTCTAACAGTGGATTCAAAAAGGTTAATATTTTCAACATCTTGCGTCAAGATGTAGAAGTTGGCACCAATATCTTACGCAATTGCTATAATACGTTACATATAATGGCATTCTCCGGCACTCGCCCAGTGCAATACAACTGTTTGCTGAATCATTTAAACCAAGGCATTTCTTATAATATTCAGTTTTAATTTACTAAAGTATTGCCAAATATTCATATCCCAATATATGAGATGCGTAGCATAGAATTGGGTTTCAATGTCATCAAATGATATAAACGTTTCGTAATGTGTAAAATATCCGAATGAGTTTTGATAATGCTGAGACGCGAGTTTTGTTTTTGCAGCAGTCCATGCATGATAAGCCTAGGAAGAATAGCAAGCCTAGATATTTAGTTTATCATTTATCTGACATATTGAATAGGTATTTATATTTCTAATTTTGTCTTAGCCATATTCTGTCACTCTGTAAATGGCCATAGACAAATTGTGTCGATGTTTACCAATTAAAGATTGAATGTTGTCTTTTGCTATCATTACCCTATATACTTTGCTGTGTGGTAACGTAGATTTAATATATAACTATGTTCATATTATCTGCCACTCAGAGATTTGTATCGTTGACTGCACTTTCTTGTACATTTTCATATTGACTTCCACTCAGAATGCTTGTTTTGTTGACACCACTTTCTTGTACATTTTCCTTTTATGGGCGATCGGCATTTCCCTCGCCTATGCTGTACCCAAATGGCTATATAACCTATAATTTCCTGGTTTGTAACGTATATTTTATAACACAAGATTTTCATATAGTCTTACACCAGGGGTGTTTGTTTCGTTAACATCACTTTCTTGTACATTTCCATACAGAGGACGAATGGCATTTTCCTCACCTGTGCTGTTTTCTATACCCAAATGGCCATATAACATATCATTTCCTGGGCGATAACGTAAATCCTCATATTGCGATAACGTCGGGTCTGTATTTTCTGAAAACAACATTAAAAATAATGTTCATTTGTTTTGGTGTATTGGCATATACAAAGACATTACAGTTTACGTAGAAACAATTATTTATAATACAAAGAATACCACAATCATTGGAGTGTTATTTTACTAGACCTTGCTTCATTTCAAAACATTTATACCACAGTCATTTGTTTGTTATTTTAATAGACCTTGCTACATTTCAACACATTTATACGACAGGGACTGGATTGTTATTTTACTAGATCGTGCAACATTTCAACACATTTATACGACAGGGATTGGATTGTTATTTTACTAGACCGTGCTACATTTCAACACATTTATACCACAGTAATTGGAGTGTTATTTTATTAGATCGTCCTACATTTCAACACATTTATACGAAAGTCATTGGTTATTTTACTAGACCGTGCTACATTTCAACACATTTATACGACAGGGATTGGATTGTTATTTTACTAGACCGTACTACATTTCAACACATCTATACGACAGTCATTGGATTGTTTTTGTATTAGACCGTGCTACATTTCAACACATTTATACCACAGCAATTGAATTATTCAACACATTTATACCACAGTAATTGAATTATTCAACACATTTATACCACAGTAATTGAATTATTCAACACATTTATACCACAGTAATTAAATTATTCAACACATTTATACC